>NDGN011538867.1:420-10665 GCA_002564285.1 Tympanoctomys barrerae | reverse complement strand
CCCAAAAAAGTAATTTTTAAAGTGAAAGCTCAAAGAAAAATTAGTTTTCTAAGTTTTCCCCTCTATTTATTTGATAACATTCTCTGTGCTGTTTTGATGACTACTTTAAAAGACGTAGAAAAAATTTTTTTAAACACTGAGTCTTGACTGTTCAGCAAATGTTTGTTGATCTCCTTTTTTTGTGTGGTGGTTCAGGGAAATTGGACCCAGGGCCTTGTGCATGTAAGGCAAGAACTCTACCACTGAGCCATGTTCCAGGCTGTATTGATAACCTTATATACTAAGTAGTATTCTAGGGCCTAGAGATTAAAAAAAACCAACCCACTAAACTACAAATAGCTACCCATTTGAAGCTCACATTTAGGTAGGCAAACAGTAAACAGGTTGCTGTGTTCACGTATGTGTAGTGACAAGTGCCAAGTTAAAGGAGTCAGGACAGGAAAGGAAATCCAAACTGAAGGCTGGAGAGGTTTAACATTTTAATTTGAAGAGCAGAGCAAACCTTATTGGAAAATAGCATGGTGTCTCAGTTACTTTTCTCTTGTTGAGACAAAATACCCGACCCCCAAAATTAATGAAAGAAAGGTTTATTCAGCTCACAGTTTGAGGGGTTCAGTCCACATTTGGCTGGCTCCAAGGCACAGTGGCACGGCAGAGTGCAGCCGATCATGGCTGTGGAAAACAGCAAGAGCAGAAAGGGGAGGGCAGTGGAGGCAGCGGCAGCGAGCGGCGGCAAGCCTCTCTCCCTCCCTTCCATTGCAGTCAGCCTCTCTGCTCCAGGGCTGGAGTCGTGCCCACTAATCACAGACTGCAGAAGCCAGCCCTTGACTGCAGGAGGGTTTGGAGGGACCCCTAGACATAAACCATAACACATGTTTACTCCCTGACTTAGGAACATTCAAGTTGCAGGCTTTCGTAGGAGTACTGTTGAAGGTTCACTTTGTTGGATATGGACACAGCTGACTTGCAAGCATTGTCCTTGCACAGAACTCGTCTGTGTCTCGGGGACTTAACAGTATTTGAGTAAAAGATACAAAGGAAGTGAATCTGTTCATAGGAATATTTGGGTAAAACAGCACTTGAAACAGAAGGAAGTGCTGGCTGTAAGGCCGGAAAGGGCTGTGCCTCAGCCATTCACATGGGGCAGGTGTCAGCCAGGAGACCTCCAGTGGCTCCTGTACATGGCTGTCAGACCTCAGTGCAGTTCCTCTCTGAGTTCCTGCTCACCTAGAGTGACTATAGAAGACCACAGAGGGGCTGGGGAGCTGGCTCAGTGGAATAAGTGCTTCCCTGGCAGCCACAAGGGCCTGAGTTCAAACCCCGGTTCCACACACACACAAAAAAAGACCAGAGTCAGGACTGTCAGGCCAAGGTGTGCCACAGAGCTGTGGTCCCTCCTCCCTGCTCCCCACCACAACTCGGGGCTTGCTGACTTCTGTCTGAGGATGGTCCAGCAACTACAAAGAGGTCTGGGCCACAGCCCTGCCTGCCACTGTAGGAGTCCTGGGGGACAGCTGTCCTCTTTTGGGGGCTGGAGCTCATGCAAAGACCCTGAGTCCTAAAGTCTTAACCAACAGGTGTCATGAATAGGAAGTTACTGTCATTCCTTTCCTTTGTAAAAAATTTAAGTTTGTGATCCATAATGAACATGCTCGCCATGTGCAACATCTTGATCCTTTTTTACTTCCCTTCCCTCTGTCCTATTGCCCTAAACCCCAGACCCTTCCCATCCCCACAATCTATTAGTTACTGTCATTCTAAGCTGCCAAGTTTTTTTTTTTTTTTTCCAGAACCGGGGATTGAACTCAAGCACTTGACTTGCCAGGGAAGTGCTTATTCCACTGAGCCATTTCCCTGGCCCCTAAACTGCCAAGTTTGAGGCTGTTTTCCTGAGGCATGAAAATAATGTTCAGGAGGAAGTGAAAGCAGTAGAGTGGGGTGGGACAGGAGATGAGCTCAGAGAGGCCCTGTGGGCTTGCGTTGTGTAGTGCTCTGTAGGAGCCAGAGAGGACTTGAACTTTCATGGTACATGGGAAGTCACTGGGAATGGAGCAGGCAGGAGTGGCACGGTCTGTCTGAGGTTTGCACAGGCTCCCTGTCTGCTGTGTCGGGGCACAGCCCAGAGGCCGAGCTGTGGGAGTAATGGCTGGGGATGAAAGCATGGATGGTGTGCTTTGGCTGTGGTGAGAAACGGCATGTTTTCAAGGTGAAACTGAGGCAGGGTCTCACAGAAGAAAGGTCAGGGTGCAAAAGAGAAGAGCAGGGCTGGGGAGATGGCTCAGTGGAATAAGCGCTTCCCTGGCAAGCGCAAGGGCCTGAGTTCAGTCCCCGGTTCCACAAAAAAAAAAAGAGAAGAGCCACAAAGGACCCAATAACTTTGGCCATAGGAACTGGAAGAAGTGAGTGCTGCTAACCTAATGGTAAAACTGCAGGCGGAACCTAGGTGGGGCAGGAGGTGTAAGGAGTCGAGTGCATCTGTTCGTGTGCAGGCGTCCCAGCAGAGGTGAAACTGGTACTTGGGTCTGGAATGGTGCCACGTACTCTAGGGTGGAGGAAAAGTTTGTGAATCCCTGTTGGATGAGATCATGTAAGAAATGAGAGTGGATACAATAAGCAACCCATGGTCAGAGGCCAAGAGCAGGCCCGATCCCTTTAGGTTCAGGAAGAAGCAGGGGTAGGGTCAGGGGACCAAGTGAGCCTGGGCTCCTGGGAGCCAAGTGAGGCAAGCTTGCAGGGGGCACATGCTGGTTTGTCAGGTGGCACTGATGTGGAGGAGGTGCTGAGTGGATCGGGGGGCCGGGGTGTGCAGACATAATCCCAGCTACTCGAAGGTTGAGGTGCAGTTCTCAGACTTGAGCCTTCCCTCACTAGGGTTACAGGTGTATGCCACCATGACTGGCTATACAGTCTGGTCTTACTCAGATACAAATGAGAAAATGTCCCAGTTAAAACCATGAGCAAGTGTGATTTATTCTAGGGGTGCCAAGTTAGCACACTTTTAGGGAGCTAGTTTTGTAACTTGGCACGTTAACAAATTTTACCTTTTTTTGAGACAGACTCTCAACCTAAGTGATCCTCCTGCCTCAGCCTCTTGAGTGTTGGAATTACAGGAGCGTGCCATTACACCTGGCCTTTTTTAAATGGGCATCTTCATTATGTTTTTTTCCTTAGGTTTATAGTGAACTATTTCTGGTGTTAAAAGTATATTTAAAGATGTTTTCTAACTATCGCTAGTTTATAGGTAGGCTTAGCATGCTGACTTTGTATTCAACAGCACTGCCAAATCTTTCTTTGTAACTTATCTGTGTATTCTTTGGAATTTTTGTACCTACAAGTATTTAATCTGGAATACCAGTTTACATACCCCTTCCTAACTGCATGTCCTACCACCAAGTTGTATTACTTCAGCTAGAAATTGAGTAAAATACTGTGTAACAAATGGGGGTTCACTTGCTTTTACACAGTCTCAAAAGAAGCGTTCAACGTTTCTCCACTTGGGTGTTTACTGTGATTGTTTCTTGATTTGTGACTACTAAGAAAAGCTATTTAAATTACTTTTTACAGTGGTTTTTTAGTCATGAAGTTATATTTTAATGGGATGATAGTATAATTTATTATAAAGTTGTCATGTTATATGCTGTCATAGATGAATATTATCCCAGTCAAAACTAGGTTGTTTGATCGTATATGATAATACTGATTTTTGTATAGAATTGAAGAGGGAGAGAATGAACAGATACTTAAAAAGAGGGGGTAAAAGAGCAGAGCCAGCTGTTGGCCAGGGCTTACTGAAAGCTACACTAATTAAGTCAATCTGTCTTGGTGCCAAGATGGAGAAGTAAAAATAGAATGGAGGATGAGACAGATCGCAGTCAGTATGTGACAGAGGCAGCCTCAAACACAGGACGTATGCCCTTGAGTGCTGCTGCGACAGCCAGGTGGAAAAGAGGAAAGTCCGTTCCTGTTTCCCTCCGCATAGAAAGCAGCTTCAGCAGTCTAGAGGCCTAAATGTGAAGGGCAGGACCCCAAGAAAACTTAGTACCTAAAAAATTGGAAAAATATTTTTAAAATAGTTGTAGAAAACACTAACTACAGAGGGTAATATTTGAAGATTTGACATTGAAATTAAGGATTGATGATCGCAAGTGCAGTGGTGCATGCCTGTAATCCCTGCACTCAAGAAGTTAGTAAAAGTCTGAGAAAAGTAATTGAAATGAGGAAAAGGCTGATGCCCCAAAGAACTACCTTAACAAGAGAAAGTGAGCACCCAGAAGCTGTGTAGGCGGGAGTCACCCCCCTTTGGAAGCAGTCTTATATTGGTGAGTTCCTGCCTCCCTGCTCTTGTCCCCTAGCCATTCTCTTGGAGCTGCCCAGTGTCACAGGTGGCACTCTTTTTTTGTGTGTGGCCACATGCGGGAATGTCCTCTCCTCCCTTCACCCTGCAGGTTTCCTCCAAGGCGCTCCTGTAGAAGGTGCCTCCCTCTTGAGTATGCAGCTCTTCCTCCTGTCTAGCTTTAAACTTCTCTGTTTTTTAAGGTACTTTGTGAGTGTGTCACCACACCTGGACTGTCTGCTTCAGCCTGCCCTGGGGGTGGCGCTGGTGCAGCACGTGGTGCCCAGGATCAGACCTCGTCCCAGTGCTTATCTAAGCTTGCCTAAGCAGGCACTTCAGTCTGCTGAGCTTTAAACTGTGTAACGAAGGTCTTCACTCAGATTTAAATTTGAGAGCAGAGTTGTTGCTCTTCTCTCTGCCATTGTTTCAGACCCACTAAGCTTGTGTGAGTTGGGTTTACAAAGAAGAACCAAGGCAAGTGGGCATCACAGCAAGATAGCAGTTCTCCAAAACAAACATGATTATTGTCTGTCACATACTTTAACACATTTTAAAAATAAAGGGAACAGCCAGTGAAAAAGATTTAATGCCTTTGTATCAATTTTGGTTGATTTGTGTGTGTTGTGTAGAACATAAAAACCTACTTAAACTTTTAATGAAAGCACTTATCAAGTGAGTATAATCTTTTTCAGTTAAGATTATATATTTGTATCTCTTCTGATCAACTTTTGTTTATTCAGTGCTGACAACTTATAGAACCATAATCCTCATTAATAGAAAATATGGAGGCATATACACAAGATGCGTAAGTGCAGAAATTTCCAAACCAGATGCTTCCTGAGGTTTTGTTGTCTTTGCAGTGGGAGCCGGTGAGGTGGCCAACTTTGCGGCTTATGCCTTCGCCCCAGCCACGCTGGTGACGCCCCTGGGAGCCCTTAGCGTCCTTGTAAGGTGAGCACAGCATGCGTAGCAGCAGCAGCACGAGAAGCATTCATGTGATGGATTAACTGTGCGCGTAGCTTGCACTTCACAGCCTTGGGGACTTTTTCCTCTAGTTAGTCGTTAGCGTCCAGACACTTAGCTCTGTGCAGGCAGGCTGTCGCTGTTGGGGAAATGATTTTTGCTTTGGCTCATGGACGGACGACTCTGATTTTGTGAACTCCAGTTGCCTGGTCTCATTATCATTGTCAGCCCATGTGCACTTGGGTAGCGCCTGGCCAAAAGGACTGATTGCTGTGCCTGCTGCTACTCTGCTACTTGCCACTGAGGACAGGAGTCAGTGCTGGCTGCAGCTGGCTTGCATGTTCCCTTGCACCTCCAGCCCAGGGCAGGCCTGTTTGTGTAACTTCAGTAATTGAACAATAAGCCTATTTTGGGTTGGACTCGGGTCACTATTTGGAAGTTGATTGACTATTTACATGTACTTATCCTTGGTTCAAGGAACTACATATATAGTAAAGTTACAGTCTTTGTTTCCTTACATCGTTATTTTATTTAGTGTGTGTGTCTGTATTTGTGTGCAGGATCTCACAACACAGCTTGGGTATGTAGTAATCCTGTTTTCAGCCTCCCCAAGGCTGGGAATACAGCATGCGCCACCACGCCCGAACTTAGTCTCTAGCTCAGTATGCCCCAGGTCCAGGCCAGCATGACTTGTACTAGGGATCGAACCCTGGCCCCTGCACTTGCCTAAGCGGGCACTCAGTCCACTGAGCTGTCTCACCGGCACTATGTGCAGTTACATTAAATGGACATAAAAGTGGGCTGGATCAACCAGTAGGGGAAAGTTAAGCAATTTTTAGGCCTTGGTTTTAATATAGATTTCTAATTAGGACGTAAATTTTACGAGTTATAAATTTCTTGGAAAGGAAAGATGGTAGATATGTAGCCTTGGTGTATGAAGAAGCGGCTGATTCATTTTTAGAGTCAAATGTGCATTTGAATTTGGCTGAAAGCTACAGTTTTCCTAATCAGTATTTAGTGTGAGTTCAGTAATTTAAATTGTGAGTCTGTGATGTTTACAAATGGGAACAGTAGCTGATTATTTTAAAGTTCTCAGTCTCCTTTCTTTTCCATTTTAGTGCCGTTCTTTCTTCATACTTTCTGAATGAAAGACTCAATCTTCATGGGAAACTTGGGTGTTTGCTCAGTATTCTGGGATCTACAGTGATGGTCATCCATGCTCCAAAAGAGGAGGAGATAGAGACCTTGAACGAAATGTCTCATAAACTAGGTGACCCAGGTAAGAAAAGAAAGGGTTATTGGTTGTATTTTGTATAACTTTTTTTGTTTGCTTGTTTTTTGAGACAGGATCTTGCCATATATGTAGTTCAGGCTGGCCTTGAGCTCACTGTGTAATCCAGGCTGGCCTCAAATTTGAGGTGATTTTCCTGCCTCTGCCTCCTGGGGGCTAAAATTTCAGGCATGTGCCACTGTGCCCAGCTGTATTTTTACTTTCTTAGTTTTTACTAAGAAAATTTTATTTATTTTTTCTTTGTTTTTATGAGACATAGTCTCACTGTAGTTCATGCTGGTCTTAAATTCACTGTATGTCCCAGGGTCACCTTACACTCAGCGATTCTCTTGCCTCAGCCTCCTAAGTGCTAGGATTGTAGCTGTCTGCTACCACACGTGGCTCGTCTGTGCTTTAATCAAGGACCTATTTATGAACACAGGCGCAGATTGCTCTACATGGCCTATTACGGAAAATAAAGGTTGCTGTGGATCTCTGTCCAGCTGTCTGCTTCTGTTCTTTAAGCTGTTTCTCTAAGTAACATGTCTCGCTGCCGCTTCCTTAGTCGAGCCATTATCTGTGGATCTGGGCTGTTGTACCTACTGAGGCTTGTTAGTTTACATTATTTTTTCATTACGTAGTTTTATTTCTCACCATAGCCATATTGTGATCACTTTTCCTACTGTGACTTTATCTTGCTATTAAGAAATCGAACACGATTGATTGTTTTACTTGTGACTCATGTTTTGATTTTGGAAGCATTTGTTTTTGTTTGTCACCAATGTCTAGAATTTCTCACTGACATGCCTACATGTGGCTCCATTTTTTTTTTGTACCAGGTACTTATTCATTATTTTAAAAAAAATTTTTTTTCAGAATTTTATTGATAATTTTTTCAATTTTTTAAATATTTTTTAATTTGAAAATTAATGTCGTACTCTAGGGAACGGAATTGAATTGCCTTCTATAATATTCTTCCATTTTATCTTAGCGGTTTTATTTCTCTTGGTGATGGGGTCTGAACGTGGAGCCTCTGCATGGTGCTGCAGCTCCAGCCCAGCTACTCTTAATGGGGTAAGGGGCTTGCTGGACCACTGAGTTACCAAGGCAGCTCTCCCACCTCAGCCTCCCTGCTGGGATTACAGGGTTGCACCCCAGCTAAGCCTCACTCCATACAGATTCAGCATCCTGAACTCCTTTCTTTTCCTCTTTTCTGGTGTGGTGCAGGGGTTCTTGAACCTGGGGCTTTGTGCATGCTGGGGGAGTGCTCTGTGCTGAGTCACATCTCCAGCCCATTTACTTTGTTTCTTTCTCATGTTCACTTATCTTTTTCCTCTGTTTTGGGAGCTTCCTGCTGTCCAGCCTTTGAGTTCCTCTTTTTGGTCTTATGTTTGTATTTTATTTAATTACATGTGTATTTTACAGTAGTAGGGATCAGAAACAGGGCCTTATGCTAGGTAAGTGCTTTACCCCAGCTCCATACCCACCCCTTATCACTTGTATGTAGAGCCTTGCTAAGTTGCCCAGAAAGGCCTTAAACTGGGATCGTCTGTCTCAGTACCCCCAGGACTTTGTCCCTTTTTTCTTCCAGATAGGGTTTCGCTATGTAGGTAGTTCAGTAATCTTTAACTATGTAGCCCAGGCTGGCTTCAAACTCACAGCAATCCCCAACCTCAGGCTTGCAAGTGCTGGGATTAGAGGCAAGTCCCTTGATTGCTACAGCAGGAAGGCAAGCTAATTTTTATTGTGGGGCAGACCTTTTCTACTTCATGTCCACTTCACTCTATTTTGAGAACGTCTGACCAAACGTTTGATGCAGTTAACTCCTTTCCTCTAGGCTTTGTGGTCTTCGCAACACTCGTGGTCATCGTGGCCTTGATCCTCATCTTCGTGGTGGGGCCTCGCCACGGGCAGACCAGCATCCTGGTGTACATCACCATCTGCTCCGTGATTGGTGCCTTCTCGGTCTCCTGTGTGAAGGGCCTGGGCATCGCCATCAAGGAGCTGCTGGCGGGCAGGCCTGTGCTGCAGCACCCGCTGGCCTGGGTCCTGCTGCTGAGCCTGGTGGTCTGCGTGAGCACTCAGATCAACTACCTGAACCGGGCGCTGGACATATTCAACACGTCCATCGTGACTCCCATCTACTACGTGTTCTTCACAACCTCAGTTTTAACCTGCTCAGCTATTCTGTTCAAGGAGTGGCAGGATATGCCCGTGGATGATGTCATCGGAACGCTGAGTGGCTTTTTCACAATCATTGTGGGGATATTCTTGCTGCATGCCTTTGAAGACGTCAGCTTTAGCCTAGTAGGGCAAAGGCCACACCGTGGAGTTGGCCACCTCTCTAGCTCCCACTGGCAGCTGTCCAGCCCACTACAACCATTCTTTAAGGCACACATGACCACCTTGACCTACCTTTCCTGAAAAGTTGCTGACAGCCTTTCCTCTTCCAAATGAAACTCCCTCCCGTGAAAATGCAGAGGTCACAGCCAATCCCAAACCAATGTAAAAGTCTTATTTTCCATGCATGGGCTCATTTCATTTGTTATGTCAGAAGTTCCTGGGAAGGCTGGCCAGATAGCTCAGCAGATCAAAGCGCCTGCAGGTGCCGGGGTCAGGCTTCAATCCAGGCTGCTGTGCCAGCCCCTGACCCCGGGGGCAACTGAGACAGTGACTGAGACTGGGCATGGTGGCGCATGCCTGTAATCCCAGTGCTGGGGAGGCTGAAAAACAGGAAGGATCACTATGAGGCAGATGTGTATAGTGAGACCCTGTAGACCCTGCACTAAATACATTTTTTTAAAAAGAAGAAGTTCCTGGGTATCACACTGATGGTCACAGAACACAGAAACTACTGCTGACAGGTTGATGTCGTCTTGAAGTAACCCATGCAGGTTACACACCCCTGTACTCAAGGGCCACTGCCTTCTTTGCTGTCCAGTGGGAAGTGTCAGCATTTGGGGAGGCTGCGGGCACACGGCCACAGACATGCCGCAGTGAGCCTATCTAGATGACCACCTGCCTGCCACTCAGAGCTTCGGAAGAATCATGTGCCTTGATTTTTGTCCTTCTTGTGTTTTGTGTTTAGACACATGCATCTCTTGCGATGAGCATCCCTTCTGCGTGCGTGTGAGGGTCTTCTTAGTGGCCAGCGTTCTGAGGGCTTAGTTGCCGGCACTACTCAGAGACAAGGAAACAAGCCACAATAACATCGATGGCAAATGATAGGCTCCGGCTCGGCAGCAAGCTGCTAAATTACGGCCCTGATTCAACATGGCTGAATCCCAAAGACAACAGCTTATTTTCCCAGGGACGACTTCTTCCCCCTTCCTGACCCCGGTCCTGGATACCTTTCCTGTGCACACAAGGGAGCCCCAGTCAGCTCCTCGTGTGTCACTGAGCCTGCCCCTCAAGCTCTTCCCCTGTTAAAAGTCCACAAAGTCTCAGCCTCCCTTGGCTTCTCTCCGTGTCCTCCTCAACAAAGGCCTCTTGTAGCCTTTTACTTCCGGTTCTCTGCCTTGCTACCAAAAAACCTACAGCAAATATAAGCCAGATATTGAAATACAGTAAAGGCCAATTGAAAGCCACAACTATACCAGTGTTAACAATAGAAAAGAGGGTTGGGGAGATGGCTCAGTGGAATAAGTGTTTCCCTGGCAAGTGCAAGGGCCTGAGTTCA
>NDGN011538866.1:2148-14982 GCA_002564285.1 Tympanoctomys barrerae | reverse complement strand
GGCTAGGGTGCCGAGAGGCAGGGCTAGGGTGCCCCCAACGGCTAGGGTGCCGAGAGGCAGGGCTTTCAGAAGACGCAGCATCATGAGGGTTCTGCCTCCATGGACAGACTCACAGCTTCCGAGTTGCTAGGGGTGGAAACAGGGGTGGTGGGACCCAGCTGAAGACAGTGAGCGGTGGGTGCCTGGCTGGGGTGAGCGTCCTGCCTGCTGCCCTGTCCTCTCAGGCCCTCTCTTGTTCCCTCTGCTCCTGGGCTGCTGAGCGGTGAGCAGCTTTCCTGCAGCCCTACTGGTGCAAGGCTCTGATCCACCTCAGAGTCAAAGCACAGAATCAGTGGGCCACAGACTGGAGCCTCTCACACCAGGAGCCCAGAGAAACTTTTCTTCCTCGAAGCTGTTTTTCTAGGGTATTTTGTCACAGTCAAAGAAAACTGATTTAGCCCAGCTAGAGTAGCTGTCCTTTCTGCTGTGAAGCAAATTATTGACTGAGGAAATTTGTTTTACCAGCCAACTACCCGGGCTATAAATCTTGTCCAGTATCATGGGCTAGTATTGCCTCCCATTCAAAATCAAATCTCCTGGAAAAGTTAGCATATTGAGCCTTGCTAGGGGGGCCAGAAAAAAAACACGAGGTGGCCAATTAAATTGAATGACAGAGAAACTACAGAAAATGCATGAGCATAAGTATATTTCAAATACTGTGCGGGACCTGCTTCTACTGCAGAGTATTCATAATCCATTGAAATTCGAATGTAAGTGGGCTTCTTGTATGTGCATAGGCTAAATCTGGCAGTCCTGCCTGCTAGCCATTTAACCTCAGCTCACAGTGGTTAGAGCCCTCCAGAGAGTGGCTCACATAGGCAGAGCCGGATGGCAGCTGCCAGCTGCTTCTGAGGTGGTGGCCGGTGCAGCAGGCCCGGTGGGCCCTTCGGTGTGCATTGGTTCCCCAGTTGAATCTCCTCTGTCACAAAACGTTACGCAATCGTGCAGCCCCATTCCCTCTGACCTTGTGACTTTTCTGTGAAACATGCATGTCAGGCTTCTGTGCTGGCCCCTTTGCTCAAAATTTTTGGCAAAGAGGACTAAAAACTAGCTTCTGTGGAAATTATTTATTTAGTATTAATGGGGCAAATCTAGACCTTGGCGAGACTTTTCAAGTAAACAGGATCACTCCACAGAGAGCTGCTGGAAACCAGAGATTTCCTGTGACCCCAGAGTTTTAACAAGAGCCAGAGAAGTTTTATTTATAGACGTCTGTTAATTTTACCCCTCTCATCTCACTTAACCCCAAATACAAAAAATCCTGGAGTATCTGCAGACGGAGGTGGGGTGGCCGATGCGGCGGGGTCCCCGGTGCAGTGTGCTGATGGAGGAGGCTCTTGCAGCAGTGGGTGGGGCGGGGCCCGGGGCTGTGTGCGTCTTGAGGACACCACCAATTAATAAAGGCGTTGACCCCCAGCACAGGGTCTTTCAGTCAGGTTCGTCGGATGACTTTGCAGCTCACTCTCGGCTGCAGCAGGGGAAGGGATCCAGGCAGAGTGGGAGGCAGCGGGTGCCCCAGATTTCCTCTTAAATTGTTCACTGTCTTTGTGGGAATCCCAAACACTGCGCCTGTAGAAGTCCAGGCCTGTCATCCCAGCACTCTGGGAGGCTGAGGTAGAATTGTGAATTTGAGCCCACCCTGGACAACTTAGCAAGTCCCTGCTTTAAAATAAAAACATTTTAAAAAACCCCTAAAATAAATTTTAAAAAAACAAAATAAAAAAACTAAAGAGGGGTGGGATGTAGTCTAGTGTGAAGGCCCTGAGTTCAAACCCTAGTTTTTTTTGTATTTCTTTAGGGAAGGGTCTACAAGGTGTTCAGGTCCTCACTACTAGAGCGGCTCTTCATGATCCACCTGTTTACAGCCTCCCAGGAGCTGGGATTACAGGTGCATGACACCACTCCCAGTCTCAATTGCCATCTCAGCGTGCCCTTGGGTTGGGGCTGGCACAGCAAGCCTGGGGATCATACCCCCGGGCCCTGTACCTGCTTGCAGGTGCTTTAACCTGCTGAGCTATTTGTCCAGCCCTTCAAACCCCAGTATTACATCAATCAGTAAACCACTCACTCACTCAACTCAGAACATTGGCTCCTGGCCTCTAGGGTGGAGCCCTATGGGAGAGGATCCAGCAGGTCATACCTGGTAGAATGACTGTAGGAATTTCCCCCACTCAGGACCTCCCTGACAGGGCACAGCATGGGGATAAGATGGGATTTCCCAAAGGGTGTGGGAGTGGTGGTGGCTAAGGGTTTTCCACAGGTAGAGGAAAATGAGCACTGCTTCATTTAGCTTTCCATGGCTGGGTCCCAGGTCTCAGCCCTTGCTTGGCCAGCTTTGGGCAAGTCACCAGTGTTATTCCCTAAGCAAGGGAATAACGTCTCCTATTTTTCCAGGTGGTTTTGAGGGGTGTCCAGTCACAGAACACAGGTGGGTTACCAACACGAACTATGCTCATTGTGGTTGAGGCAGGTCACTGGCCCTGGAACATGGGCATGTGGTGTGTGGCCTGTAGTCAGGGAGCCTGTGGGGACCCCCTGGGGACAGAGTTCTACCCCCTCAGGAAAGCTGTGGTGACCAAGGGCCCACAGGCTGCCTTCCCACCCACCCACAGTGGGCTGGGTACAGACAGCTCCAAGCCTGGCTGTATGCTGATGGGTCTTCTGAGTCTGCCTCCTGTTAAGGAGCCTCAGGAATGAGCTGGGCCAGGCTGGTCTTGAGGCCAATGCCCTGGGCTGGCCCTACTCTACCACCTCCTTCCCCTGCTTCATGGCCTTGGTATCCTCAACATCCCTGGGTATACAGAGGTAGCGGAGTACTGCACAACTTGGGGCTCTTCGCTTCATAAGTGAGAAACCCAATTGCACTTGTATTTCATGGGCTTAGTAACTTCACTGAAGCCCTGCACTTTCTGGGTGGGTACCCCTTGGAGAACGACCCGCTGTCACCGGCCCTAGTCCCTCATTTTATGTCCTTGGCAATCCCTGCATTGTCTAGAATGCCAGGTCTCCAGCTCCCTGCAGACCCCTGGGAAAATGACCTCACTTGTTCCAAGTGCTGTTTTTCTGGCCTCTCCCCAACCAAAAGATGCTGTCCCTGAGCTTCTTGTACACTGCTCAAAATAATCTCAGGTTTCCAAAGCATTGCACAAAGCAGGACAAAGGATGCCTCATGACCAGTTCCGCAGACATCTCTCGCCCATGGGCTCGGGGCATGATGGGAACTGAGCCCTGGGCTCACTTGCCTGCAGGTGTCCCCCCAAGGCTTCCAGCTGTTTCTCCAGCATCCTCTTCCTGGCCTAGGTGTCAATCCTGACAGTGCTACATGGTGCCTTTAGGGTCACAGTGCCACCATGTCTTTTAATTCAGATTCTAGGCAAGGACTCAGGAAGCCTTCCCTGTAGAGGACCCAAGAGTGCCTGTTTTGGGCATTGTCTTGTGTGTGTTTTATGCTCCTAAGTGAATATCTGTCAGATCTAGGCCAGTAGGTTCTGAGATGACCCAATCCTTGAAAAAATATCTCATTTCTAGTGGCACCACCACCTGCACACACTTGTGTTTTGTGAGCAGACAGCTCGGGCAGAGGCTGGGGGGCCTTGGCCTTGTCTGGCCCTGGGATGCGAGCAGTTCCGTGATGGGGGTGTGGAGGACGGATGTGGTGCAGAGGCACTGTGTGGCTTCTCTGCTTTCTGAGACCAGTTGGAGACCAGGCTGGGACCCGACAGCTGCCCCCCACTTTCACCCCAACCAGAACCCCTGGGGAACAGGATCTTTCAGCTCTCTTCCCACCCCAGAGCACCTTTTGTTCCCCAAAGTGAGACCAGAAGTGTCCTAACCAGGCAGAGTCAGCTGGGGACACGGGGGTGCAGGGTGCTGGGCCTCCCCACCAATCAAAGCAAGCTTTGTTCCCAAAGAGTGAACCTGCATACCAGGCTTGCAATTAGCAGGGAATAATGGGGTGTGATGAGTGTCGCCCAAGAACAGCGGCTGGAAGTGATTTGGGCTGTAGTGAGAAAGCATCGGCTGAGCCCCTTCCTGCTCCTGGTAACTGCTGCGGGCTCAGCCGAGCGTAAAGCCTTGGGTGGGGTGGGGGGGCAGTCTGCCTCGGAACAATTTAAACAATGCAGCACCCGAACTAAATGGAGCTTATCACAGGTTACACCTCTGAAAGCAGCAACCAGAGCGGGGGATATTAGCTGTGAAGTCCCTTCTGCACAGAGCAGAGCTGGGAGGCCCCTGCAGCCGGCTGATGGTGAGAGAACAGACTCCCTTAAAAGCCAGGTTAAGACTGAGCCAGGAAGATCACACGTTTGAACCTAGTTGAGCAACTGAATGACTTACTGAGATCCTCCTCCAAAGTTAGAGAGGGGTGGAGACATAACTTAACTCAAAGCTCTTGGGCTCAGTCTCCATTCCAACTAACTAACTAACTAACCAACTAACTAACTAACTAACTAACTAATGTCAGAGGACAGGGTGGTGTGACATCATTTACCTTTTTTGCCTTGTTTTCTGTGACCTTTGCCCCAGTTCTTTGGGTACCCGCAGTTCTGTTCCTGATCGCTGTTAACCGTTGGTGTGAAGCACTTGAGGGTCCCCACTTGCAGATGTAGAAACCCCGACCCTGACTCCGATCTGGGCCTGGAGGTGCACACCTGTAATCCCAGTGCTAAGGTAGGAGGTTTGCCACTAGTCTGATGCCAGCCTGAACTACATAGTAAGACCCTGTCTCAAAAACAGAAAAGGAAAGGAAAGGAAAGGAAAGAAAGAAAAAACTCTTGACCTCACTAGGTCTGAGGCAGTGTTTGGATCTTTTCAGTGCATTGCATGAGGCGTGTCAAAGTCTTATAGACTGACTCGAATCATGGCTCCAACTATGTCACTAGAACTGGCTTCCCCACCTCTCTTCTGTGTCCTTCCATTGGCTCTGGCTCTTTGAAACAGTGAAGTGACAGTAATCACATAGATCCCCGACCTCTGAGCAAGCAAGAGAGCTCTGCTTTGACAGGCCAGGCAGGAAGGGGTGACAGGACCAGGCTCATCACCTCCTCAAGCAGGTGAAAACCAGGACTGGGCTACAGACTGTGACTTTAGACAAGTGCAGCGGCACTGCATAAGCTGGGAGTCTGCAGCCTGCGATAGCTAGGGCCACCCAGGATGGCATCACCATGCACACTGGGGAGGTGGCCTGGAAGCCCCAGGCAGCCACAGCACCTGGTGGTCACAGTCACAGTCTGGGCCCAGAGAGCTGCGCAGTGCATGGTGGGAGCTCGAGTGGTCTGTGGAAGGCCTGCAGGATCCAGAGAGAGCTAAGACTGCAAAAGGAGCAGGGGCGGTGGTTTGAAGGAGGAGGCATGACAGACTCTGGGCTCAAGCAGGTCAGAGTACTGCCTGTTCCCACCACGCAGAGTGGGGCAAGCTTATAACACAGGTGACAGCAGGCAGAGAGGGCACAAAGCTGTGGCCGTGGCAGCGGCAGTAAGGCTAACGAGTCCACAGAATGCTTGAGGATATGGTAAGTGTTTAAACTGAAAAGAAATTACAGCAAATGACCCATTGCCGTATTGTTCTTCACACTTTCTGAAGCCGTCCTGGAAGTCCTCATGTTCAAAACTAATGGTGAACGCTGCTGCTGAGTGTTGTCACAGAAAGGTAGCCGCATGAAAGCCCCGTGAGTCCTCATCCACTACGTTCATCAGCTCTGTCACCTAGCAGCAACGTCTGGCTCTTCTTCAAAGTCAAAACGCCCACCAGAGGTAAATATTTTGATTAAGTCAGGGCATCAGGTGGTGATAATAGCTGTTCTGGCTTGTGCCTAGATGTCCCCCTAAAGCCTCATGCAAGCATAGTGGGACTTTCTCAGAGGTGGCTGGATCTAAAGTGTGTGACACTGGGATTGAGTCATATGGTGCAATGCCAGGATTAAGGATGCTGGAATTAAGGGGATGTGATTGCTAACTTAGTCCACTGATTGGTTTGGCACCTGGCCTGAGCTGAATAGCTTAGATAGAATATAAGCAGGGCAGAAGGAAGCGGCTAAGGCCTCGTGCTTGTTCTCACCTGCCTGCTTGCTGTGGACTGTTCCTCTGCAACACCCCTCTGTGATGCCACATTGCCTTGGACCCAGCTGATTATGGACTGAAACTTCCACAAGCTGTGAGGTATAAATAAATCTTTCCTTTTTTCTAAAAAGGAATTAATGCACAGCACAACTATAGACACTCACGAAAGAGGACTTCCAGAACCGTGTCAGAAAGTGGCAAGAATGATGGGGTGTGTGTCTGAGGTTGAGCGCACTCATGCTAAATGCCTCTAACTGTAATAAACAATTTTAATGTAAAGATTTAGTGTGTTTCGATCACCCCTTGTGTCCAGGCTGGCCCCAACTAGTGAATCTCACACAAGCCATGAGAGGATTAAGTGTCCCTAAATACTTTCCCTGGTTCCCAGAACAGCAACTCAAGCGCATTTAAAGAACATATAAAATATCCAGCACCTAAGAAGGTACAGTTCACAGGGTCTGCCAGCTAGTTAATAATTTCCAGGGCTGGGGCTGGGGCTATGGTAGAGCACTTGCACAGCACGTGCGAGGCCCTGGGTTTCATTCTCAGCGCGGCAACGAACAACAAACAAATAAACACCAATCCTGGGAAGGAGTGGGAAAATAGAACCCATGAGAAAGAAAACTATCACTCATCAGAAGCCGATCCAAAATGATTGACACTAGATTTAGTAAACAAGGATGCTAAAACAGCAATTGTACTTTCAGGAGGATAGAGAAAATCTCGTACATCTTAAACAGAGACATGGGGGGTATGGAAAGACCTACAGGTAACTTTCAGAGGTGGCAAACCCAGCAAATAACGCCTGCAGATAGTGAGCGGCTGGCATGAGTTGCAGTTTAGATGAGGCAGATGAGTTGTATTGGTAAACTTGAAACCCTAGCTGTGGGAAGAGAAAGCAAAGTGAGGGAAGGTAATGGGAGGCACATATGATCAAAATACATTGTGCACATTGACTCCCCTGAGGAAGTAGCCATCGAAGCCCTCCAAAATGAAAGGTAAGAAAAAGAAAAAAACCTGAAAAACAAAATCATAAACTCTGAGACTAAGGTCAAACAACATCGGTGAACTGGAAGACAACTTCCTGTGACCTAATAGATATACTATCATAGGGGAAAGAAGGGAGGCCAGGTGGACAGGGTCTTTTTTTTCCGCTGTGGTATTGAACTCAAGGCCTACACACCGAGTTATATCACAAGCCGTTTTTATTTTGCAACACGGTCTTACTAAGTTGCTAAGTTGCTTACGCTGGCCTCGAACTTGTATTCCTCGTGCCCCAGGCAGCCGGGGTGCTGGGATCCCAGGTGTACACTGCCACGCTCAACCAGGAGACGCGTGATGCTGAAGAGCAGCAGGGTGGTGCCTGTGTGACTCTCAGGTCACACCGGTTGGCTTTCCTGGCTCCCTCTCCTGTCTCCTCCATAAGCTGTCCCCCTGGTTCTTAGTGTCAAGGTGCTTTTCTCTTCAAGGTGCCCCCCTGGGCTGTGGGCCAGGCACTGTCACACACACACACACACACACACACACACACACACATACACACACAGAGTCCAGCACAATACCCTGAAATGAAATGACACTAAATATGCCATGGTCCTGTGGCCTCCAAGGAAGGGAGGGCGAGTGCAGACGTGAGCAATGGTTTCTGTGACCCCTGCCCAAGCCCTCCCTCAGGTTCCCTGTCCATGCTGTCCCCACAAGCTGCCCCAGCCATCCCCCCCTCCTGGCTCCTGGGTTTTTAGCTGGCCCAGATTCTGGGTCTGCTTCCTGAGATGTTGTTCACAAAGTGGGCTCCAGGGGTGCGGGGTCCTCAGCTGCACTCTTCTGACTTTGCCACTGTACCCCGCAAGCACTGACCCCTCCTCCCCGGCCCTGGCTTCCTCTGCACACTGGGGCCCAGATGCCCAGGGTCTCCCTCTGTTGTGAAAACCTTGGTGACCTCACTCACACCTACACAACTCTTTGTATGATGGCAGAGCCCTAAGGGATTGGATTATTCCATGTAACATAGATATCATGATGTGATTCTTTGTTTTATTATCAGCATGAACTCAAGAGTTGTCATTAATTTTTATAATTGCTCATGGTGTCTCTAGTTTGTACTTTCTTGTGATAGCATTTACCCTTTAACTTCACTATGTCCTTTACACTGAAGTATTTTAAAATGAATTACAGGCTTCATGATACATAAATAACCCCTAAGAATTTACGAATTTATCTTTAAGAGCATATGACCATTTTCCTACGTAATGAAAATAACTTTGTAATATTAAAACATTACTAACAATCTCTTGGTAATCTCTAATATCACTTTCATTCAACTTTTCCTGTATGCCTGGACTCCGTTCTGATCTGTAACCACGGTTTGTCCATCTGTGACTGCCTTCAGGGAGCTCATTGTATCCTTGAAGTCTTTTTTTCCTGGAGGAATTGATTTGTTGAGAGACAAAAGCCTATTGGTGTCTCTTCTTCTAGAGTTGTGTGGTTGCCTCCCCCATGGTGTCATTTAGCTTGTTTCTATGTCCCCCGTTCACTGTGTGTGTGTGTGTGTGTGTGTGTGTGTGTGTGCAGTGTCCTGTAGGCCATAGGCTCCAGATGCCTCCCATTTTCCCTATGGCCTGGCTGTTTTAATTCACAGCTCAGCACCTCCTTCGAGGGCGTGAGGACCCTGGGGAGAAGTGTCCCTGGGGAGCAGAAGGACGCTGCCTGCCTCCCAGTCTGCTGAATCAGGGATCTTTCCTGCCACCTGGAGATTTTCCCAGAGAGCATGCTCTTGGTTAAACGCAACCATCCATACCTTGGTTCTATACCAGACTGTACTCTGTCCTCCCCACTCCCTGGCCAACTCCCTTTGAAAGCATCTTGCAGGATCCTTTGATTTCACTTGACAAAAATGTATTCAGTTCCAATCCGTGCCAGGCATGGAAGTAGGGGACAGGGTTCTAAGTTGTATAAGACACAGTCCCAAGTCCCAGCAGCTTGAAGAGCCGGGAGGGTGTGGCTGTGATCAGATAACATCAGCACAGGGCAGTCAGGACCGGCTGTGCAGTAGGGGTGACTTGGGGCGTGGAGCAGGGGCGCCCGGTCCAGACTGTGGTCAGAAAGCTCCCTGGGGATGCCCTGTGAGACAGGCTGGAAGGGTGGATCGCATCACATAGCCAAGGAGGGAGAAAAGACATTCCAGACAGAAGAAATGGCCTGAGTGAAAGTGTCAGGCAGGGGATGGCATGACGCTCTCAGGACCCGCCTATGCCGATGCTGTGCCCAGCAGGAACATGAGGAAGAGTGTGGGAGCTCACGGCCTGGACAGTGGGTCAGCAGCAGTGCTCCACGGAGAACCTGAACTGGGCTGGGTGCCTGACGGGGACTCGCTGGGAGATGTCCAGTGGGGTGCAGGCTGTGTTTTAGGAGGCCTGCAGGTGGTGTGGGCCAGGCGGGGAGGGTGGGGGGAGGCTGAGGCTGGTGCCAGGCAAGGGGTGTCCGCGCAGACAAGGAGGGTAGGATGGGTGGGTGGGGTCGTGGTGCAGCGACCCACAGGGCTGAGGGCACATGTCCGGCTTGGGTCACAAATGATGATGATAGTGCCCATTCACACAGGGAGGGAAGAGTTCAAGGAGGAGGCACGGGCAGTGTCCTGGTGCCTGTGTCCCTGTTTCCTGGCTGAGGCAGTCTGCTCTCTGGTGCTATGCTCAGTCCTGAGCTCTGGGGAGATTTCAGAAATCTGATGGGCCATTGTAAGTAGGTGACAGCAGTTAGCATCGTGAGAACAAGGGTCACCAGCCCAGTGTCAAACAGGACCACACTGGGCCATGGTTGTGGAGTGGCCGGAGAAGGCGGAGGAGGGCAAGGAGTGTGGCCGGCATCACAGCAGAGAGGCTTGGGGGAAACAGTGAGGTGTCTGGCATTAAGCGCGAAGTCCAGTGAGGCAAAGCCCGAGCAGAGCGCCTGATTTCTGGGAACCAGGGATCACACACAGCCGGCCTTCGCCAGCACAGTAGAGAAGACTGGGTGGGCAGAGCTCTGCCAAAGGTTCCTCTCCCAGGAGAGGGGGAGATGGGATCCAAGTTCCGCAGTCAAAACACAGGGTGTAATGGGTGAGGTCAGTGGCTTCCTGCTCCAACCCTGCCACCCTTCCCCTGGAGCGGGTCTAAGCGATATTTCTGGAGAGAGATCCCTCGCTCTCTCCAAGGCCCTGACAGCCCCGAGCACGCAGGGCCCCCACTGTGGGGGTTGCACAGCCAGTGCCCCCTCCCTTCCCCTCAGTCTTCCCTGCCCTCACGGCTTGGCCCTGCTGCTTCCTCCCAGAAGGCCGCTTCCTCCCGGTGGCCCCTCTGCCCTGGGCTGGTTCTGGGTCTGAGTACGCAAGGCTCCGTCTTCCTGTGCAGCACTTCTTTTCCCAGTCACCCAGCTCTAGAATGGGAGAGGCATGGCGGGTGGTGGCCCTGCCCTCAGTCACAGGGTCCCTGCCACACAGCTCAGGCTTCCGGGCTGCCAATGTGAGGAGGGGGCGTGAGGTTGTAGGAGTCGTCTGGAGAGAGCTGGGTACCAGGCCTGGGGAGACCTAGAGCCCCGGGGGACCTCATAAAAGCTCACATTCTCAGTGGTTCCCGTTTCCAAATGCTCATCTCCAGAGTGAGCTCTCAGTCAGGGGCATAGGATCAGATGTAGCCAGTAGCGGAGGCAGGGAAGAATGTGTTCTAGTGGTCATGGCCTTGCAGGAAGATCTCGGGCACCCAAGGCACCAGGTTGGTCAGGGGCCTGCAGAGGCTGTCCCTGCCCTGCTCATAAGAGTCCCCTCAGCCTGTTCCCATATATCGTGGGGTCATCACTTGTGCCATCTCAGTTGTACGCCTGGGCCATGCAGAAAGGGAGGCTCAGGAGACCTTGTTGTGCTGTGCTTTGTTTAACTCCACAGCAGGAGAGCTGATGTGCAAAAAGGAAGCTATGAGAATGTGGAGACAGAATTCACAGGGCCTGGACAGTCCGGCATGACAGTGTGGCATCGTTGCCTTGGGTCCTCTCGGGAGAGACACCCAGGCCTGGCAGTTGAGCTCTTCAGGCCTTACACCTGGCCCAGTGACAGGTGGGACTCTGGGCTCACTGCAGGTGAAGCGCCACTCTGGCCAGTGGCTCTAGAATTAAACTCTCATGGCAGGAAAGTGACAGCGACTGTGATAAAAGCAAAAACATTCATTGAGAAGAAAGGCTTGTACTAATAGTGTTTAGACAAGATATCATGTCTGCATCTTGTTCTCTGAATAATTACTACGAAGACAACATTATGCAACGTATTAATTATTGTAACTGTCCTACTAACCCGTTTTGAAACTGTTTCATTGCTATTTTATCTTTTTTCTCATTAAAATGAATAAAAAGAATTAAAAAAACCCCACTAGGTGCAGCGGTGTGCTCTTATCTCGGTACTTTGGAAGGCTGAGCAGGAGGATCACCAGTTGGAGCCTCCTGGAAACTCAGCAATGTAGTGAAACCCTGTCTCAAAATAAATAATAAAGGGCTAGAGATGTAGCGCAGTACAAAAGACCCGTATGGAACAAGCAACAACCCAGGAAACGGGAGAAGTTTTGGTGCAGGTGAGGAGGCTGGGAATGAAGATGTCGCAGGGGCTGTGGGCACTGCAGGCCCTCCTCCAGGCAGCACTGGACTGAGCTGTGCTGCGATGCTTTGCCCTGGGTTTCCAGCCTCGGAGAGAGGCTCTGCTCCTAGAAACTCAGTCGCATAATCAGTGCAAAGTGCTTCACCAACCTCCCCAACATGCACACACACACATGTGCACAGACGTGGACACACGCATCGACACACAGAGGCATGCAGCGGTGGCCTCGACAGCAGGGCCCTGCTTCCAAGCCCCTTCTTGTCTGGTCCTTGTGTGTGGTGTGCAGCGCTTGGAACATGGAGGGCAGGAGGCCGTATAGTCCTGGGCTTGGCTGAGACTCCCCCACCGTGTTTTTGGCGGGTGTCCAGGCCTGCGTAGGCTGATGGCGTGATCTTGCTGGTAGGTGGGAAGCCACTCAAGTCACTGCTCCTCCCTGCCACACCTGGGCTGCTCTGATGCCAAGACCCTGGCCCAGCGCTGGGCTCCCTGTGTGCAGCAAGGGAGGGCAGCAAGGTGCTGGCCCTTTGGGGTCAAGGTGACAGGTTCCCAGCTCTCCCCGGGGACCTTCAGGCTGAGCCTTGCCAGAGGGTGACAGTGTCCCAGGCTGTCACCACCTCCCAGGCCTAGCCTCAAGCCCTGACTATCACCCTACTGTGTGCAAGGAAGGAGAAAGGGAGCCACAGCCAAGCCAACCACAGCAGCCTGGGCTGACCCTGGCTCTGGCATCAACGTGGTCCTCCCACAACCAACCTTCTACACACACACACACACACACACACACACACGTACATACACACGCACACAGTGTCTTTGAAAGGACAGGGCCGGGGCTGGACACAGAGGTGGGGCTGGTCATAGTAGCTGAGAACCTAGCATAGGAGATGAATGGGGACACAAGTATGGGTTCCAGGAGTGGCCAGGGGCACATGCAGAAGGACGTGCAGGAACGATTTTTATAAGCACAGTGTGCATTAATACCACATAATAGATGGGGCTTGGGGAAGAATAAGTTAGCACAGAGAGTTCCAGGATTACAAAGACAAAAGAAGGAGGAGGGGGCAGAGAGAGAGAGAGAGAGAGAGAGAGAGAGACAGAGAGAGACAGAGAGAGACAGAGAGAGAC
>NDGN011538865.1:0-11859 GCA_002564285.1 Tympanoctomys barrerae | reverse complement strand
CCTCGATGTACCGATGCCCCATACTTTCCCTGTCTTTTTTCAGGGCCATTTTGACATCATCTTTAGATTCAAGTTCAACAAAAGCCTCACCACTCTGCCTGCCATCTCTAGTGTAAATGAAATGGACACCTGCGACCCCATCATGAATCGTGCAGTCGGAGAGAAAGTTCTGCACGTCCTCAATTGAGCAGGACCAGGGCAGTCCACGGAGCTTGACCACATAGCCTTCACCTCCCTCAGGGCCCAGCATCGTGAGCACTTGGCTGGGCGGTTGCTAGACAAGCTTGGGCGCAGCTGTGTGGCTGGGCATGGAAGGGCGGTAGGGGGGCACACGGCGGACACTTGGGTCGGTTGTCCGCGGTCCTGACCGGCGCACTGCCTCCGCGCGGACGCAACGACTCCCGAGGTGGACGACCCGCGCGAGAGCTTTTGGCGGGAAACACGCGGCTGCGAGGAGAGCGAGCATGGCCTGTGTGTCACGGAGCCGAACAGCGAGACGAGCACGAACGCCGCGCAGGAGGGAGTGTACATATTATATACTACACATATGTACTATTAAGATACTCTTTTCAAAGTTCACTTATATGAATTTAAGGTACAATCAGTCTGCCTGGTTGTTTTTCTAGTTCAACTGACCCAGCAAGGAAAAACGGGCAAAAAACTTACATTAATCATACCCTGAGGCTTTGCTGAACAATGAAGTTAGAAATAGATGAGGTCAGAGTTCAGACAAAAGTGATTACAATAACAAGCAATGAAGTTTAAATGGATTAAACAAAGAAGAGTGAATATGAGGGTGATGAAGGACAGGAAAGATGATAGGATTGATGGATGGCACATCTTACCAGGGACAGAGAAATTGGAATTTGGATGCTACTGAAATGGAATTGGTGATACATGGACAGCAAAACATTTAAGCTGATTATAGAGATGTTTCAGTTCTGGGTAATGGAAACGAAGGGAGGGGATAGAAAGGAAAGAGGAAAGAAAAGACAGAAGAAAAAGGGAAAGAAGGAAGAAAGGAAGGGAGGAAAGGTGTGAAGGAGGGAGGGAGGGGGAAGTACAGGAGGGAAGAAGAAAAGAAAGAAAGAAAGAAAGAGGGAGGGAGGGAGGGAGAGAGGGAGGGAGGGAGGGAGGGGGAAAAAAGATGGAAGGACTAGCCCAGGTGCACTGCAGTGTGCAGATATGGTAGGAACTTATCTATCTTCTGAATGGTACTATATTTTGGGGAAATCAGGAACAAAGTCAAGAGCTAAGAGTGAGCAGGACAGAGAAGTCCTAGAGTTTTATAAAGCCAAGAAAATGCAATATACTTTGAATTTGATGGTCTGATGACATAGCAGTCAGGGGATTTTTTAAAAAGCCCAAACACATGGTCATAAACTAGAAGAGAGATAGGCCTAAGTCTCAGTCAAAGGGTTTTACAAAAGTGAGACAGAGCAGGGAGGTAAAAGTTACTCTAGAAGAAGAGACTGAGGATATAAGGGTGTTGCAGACAACTGGGGGACCAGAGGACCAGAGGACCAGAGGGCAATGCAAGTTGTGAAGGTGCAGGTGATGTGAAAGGAAAATTAACTATGGTAATGAGATCCATGCTGCCTGTGGAGACTAGGAGGAAGGATGGAAGGCATCATGATGGTGATCTTGATCTCAGGGCAGATAGTATCATTAATATCCTTGGAACATAATGGATTCTGATTAAATATATCTTCAATAAACAAAGATACACAAAGGCAAAGAACTACAGGATTGTTTAGTCCAGTGATTTTCAAACATCTCTGGGCTCTTTCTCTTGTTTGTATGTCAGGTTTTCTTGGAAACAGACTTCTTGAAGGACAGCATGTGCCCCTGGTTTATCAGGGAGGTACAGGGGGACCAACACCTGTATGGGGGTGAGGGCAGCAGGACTGGACAAAGGAAGAGTGGAATCTGGAGGCAGTTGTGCCCCTGGTCTCATCAGGCTGTCTGGGAGCTCTTAGCTGGGCTGCTCTGTGTTAAGTTGGAGCACTGGGTCCCTGTCATGGATAGAAGCACCCCCTGTCAGGGGACTGTGAGCCATCAGCAGGTAACATTGGTAAGTGGGGAAATGTGCACCCCAGCCTAATGTGGGCCAGGTCAGGGCAGCACACTACAGGATTCACTTCTCTTCTCACCCTGGGTGTGTGGGGACTACACAGAGAAGGTCACTGGAAAGTACACTGTTCTGACTAGAAGCAGGACTCAGAATGCTTTTCCTCACTTTCTTCCACTACAGCAGCTTCTAAGAGTACACATCCATCTGGGATGTAGAAATGACCCTCAGGAGTGACTTGCCTTAATCCTTGAGAATCTTCTCTCTCAGACCCCAGGGAAGCCCCTTTGAGGAAGTTACTTCCTGCTTCCAACTTGAGCCCAACCTCATTGTCTTCCATTTGCCCCCTCAGCTATGGAAAGCTCCATCTCTTCCTCCACCAACATGATCCTCTTCCCTGGAGGGAGCCACCCCACCTCAGGGAACCGCTGCAGTACCTGCTGTATCCTCTTTAGGGAATATTCTATGAGAGGAGTGAAATGACCTGAAAATCATGATCAAGGCTTCTTTCATCTTAAGTGATGCCTCCCTGTGGAGACAATGCAGAACTTTTTCTCAGGAAAATCTCCACAGCCTACTTGGCTTCCTCTTTGAAGAACAATATAATTATCGAAAAGAACAGAGAACACCATGCACATTAAAATCACAGGCTCTTCGGCCCTATCCAAACCTTGGTGCTGAATTGAACAGCATTCACATGCCCTTTAGCTCACCTTCCAATATGAGATTTTTCAAGTTGGAAACGTTTCTGAATAGGGCATATTCACTGACCCTTTTTGCTTTCACTTAACCGCTTTCCTTCTCTGCCTCATGTTAATTTCCCTGTTCATTCAATTTCCTTCTTATCTGTTTGTTTTTCTCCTACAACACTCCTCCACTGAGTTGCTTTGATACCTCTCTTTAAATAGCGAATAGCACACTTGAGTCAGTGCTCTGGTATTTTTAAAAAGAAATGCCACTGGCCTTTCAGAATGATCCAAGCGTCTATCACTGCCTCTATCATTCACAGCTCTTTAGACAGAATGAGGTCAAATTTTGTATCTCCGAGTTTCTCTTTTCTTCTTCCCTGGCCATTTATCCTTGCCTCTCTCCACCTTCCTCTCTCACCTGCCAACCACCACGCAAAGCCCAAATGGCGGAGGTGGATCCTTGGGGCGGAATGTGCACCACCCTATCCTAGCTGCGGAAGGCTGTCTGCTCATTGGTTTCGCCCAGCAGTACTTTGGCTCCAGGCCTGTTTAGTCACCCTGCTTACTCAGCGAAAGCACGGAGTTGCGAAAGATTTTAATGATCAAATTTAAGAAAGTGGTTTTGGGACAGTGCTTGGAAATGAAGACATCTTTATTGACACACGCTACAGACCCTCAGTTAAGGTCATTTCTAAGGCACTTGCACCAAGTTATTTCTTTCGCTTGGTGCCAGAATAAGAAAGGATGACATCTAACAGTACAAAAACATCCCATCCCACAACCAAGATGCCAACAAGCACAGCAGGAACTGAGAAAAGTTGCCATCTTACGTTTCAGACATAACCTTTCCTTCTAAATCATGTACTTTTCAGAAAAGATAGAGCACACTTATGTTTCTAAGACTTGTGTATAAATGCTGTAGAAAATAGAACACAAAGGACCAATGCTTTAAGTGAAAAAGTATTTTATTTCTGTGACACAATGCTCACTACCACTAAATAATGCAGCTCCCAATGCAGTCATCTTCAGTTTTCCAGAGAACCTCTGACTCCCTTACCTCTCTGATTGTTCACTCCAGAGAGACTCTCAGTGGCGGCTCTGTAGAATAAACTCAACAGAACCAACAGTCCACAGCCTCCACAGCTGCCTCTGGGAAGCCATATAATAGCAAGAATTATCCATTGAAGGACCAAATCAGCAACTGCATGGAAGCCCAGAATGAAACATCTTTCTAACACTGTGGATTGCTTTCCCACAAGAGCTAACATTTTTTTAAATTTCCTCAGTAAATCACTGTTGCCAAGTCATTCAGGCTCAGAGTCAGAGAATCAAAGTTCAACTCTTGAAACTACAAGAAAACAGCTGTGCCATATAGATTCATAGGGATAAACAGGAAAAAAAAAGAAAAAAATGAAAAAAAGAAAGATACATTATGTAGGAAACTTTTAGCAAATTAGAAATTTGACTCATATAAAAATTGGAGTTGTAAGCTTATTAAGGACTTTCACTTCCCTCTCTCAGCCTATAGAGTTTCTACTGCTGTGTCTACCAAGATCTGAAAGATACATACTTCAAAGTCATGACCATCCAATTTGTGTAGCTTAACGAGGAGAGACTTCTCTTCATTTTCTGGGAATTTCAAGAATCACATGCTCAATTGACTAGCAATTCCATGTAGAAAAGACTCCTTGTTTTAATTAGAATGTATAGTATCTACCCTTGTAGAAATACATCTATCCTGTCAGTCATCAAGTGCAATTAAAGAAAATAAAGAGAAGTTTTTGTATATTTTTAAACCAATTCATTTTGGAAAATATAAAATAAAAGAAATTTTAAAAACCTAGAAGTGACTGTCTAGTTCCATCTCTTTTATGTATAGACAAATAAACTGGGAGCTGAGAAGTTATAAAGGGATGTTTATTACTACTTCCAAGGATAAATACAGTAGCAAATAGCCCTGCTCTCCACCTATGTCATTTGAAACTTGACCTGGAGAGAAAACAGTAACACAACAGAAGATTAGCTCCTGGTCTCCTCATTCAGTATATTTTGTGCCTAAGAAGAAACAGCATTCATTTTTCATCAAGTAGTATTGTGACAGGAATTCATGAGATAGGAGTTAGTGTTCAATTAGACAGTAAAGATGATGGCCTCAAAATGGAGTCAGAAAACTTAAAATGGGGTCTTCTGAGTCTCAGCTCCCCAGGGATCCTTCAAAAACATCTGCCAGGCCTTCTTCAGCTGTCCAGGACCTCCCCAGAGCATGATCATGCAGGCTGCTGACTCAAGGGCCCTGCATGGACACTGCATAAACACTGCATGGACTGGACCCTAAAAAGCAGTCTCCTATAGTGTAGAAAGTATAGTTTACACAATGACCCAAGTTCCCTTCTAAACCTTTTTAAACCCCTTAGACAAAACAATAAATAAATAAAATTTAAAAACTTGGGTATCTTACTCAGAACTCCTCCCACCCCCCATAGCAGAATATTTAATTCCTTAGCTTTAATTCTTACTTTCTTGCCTTCATACCTTTTAAATAAATTTATTTATACTCCACCTCCTCAGTCCACAGTTTAATTCTCTGTTTCTGGGGAACAAAACCCTGGTGTTCTAATATCAACATCATAAAATAGCCTGATTCGAAAAGGAGCAATAGGTGGCAGACAAAGATTATTAAATTCACAGCACAAAGTTGCCTACTTGGAGACCTTAACTAGCCAGAGAATCTTCATATCCAGTCATCTGAAGAAAATCACTTCAATAACAATAAGGACTGTCAGTTTGAACAGGAGAACCAGAAACCCAGATTCATACTTTTTTTTTTGGGGGGGAGGGTCTATAGGTTGTTCAGGGTCTCACTACTAAATTAGACTCGTAGTGATCTGCCTGTTTACAGCCTCCCAAGAGTTGGGATTACAGGCACGCACCACCACACCCAGTCTGAAATGCAATCTCAGCATGTCCCAGGGGCGGGGCTGCCCCAGTGGGCCCGGGGATCAAACTCCTGGCCCCTGCGCCTACTTGCAGGTGCCTCTTTTTTTTTTTTCCTTTAAGTGGAGATAATTGTAAAATGTTTTCTTATTTTTAAGAAACATCAACTGAAGGTATTTTATATAAAGAGTCATAAGTTTCACACCCTTTGGCAATTTATTTTCTGTTGTTTTGCTTATTAGATTAAGTAAGAAAGCCAAGATAAATGGATATGTTAGAATTTTTCCCATTTACATGTTTGCCAGGTCTACATTATCTGGAAATATGAGGTTTCCTAAAAAGGAAGAGATTGAAACCAGCTCTTTCATCTGAGAAACCTACTTGAATGTAAATGGAATCTTAAAACCAGTACCTTAGATAGGAAAATACTTTCTCACTAGTAGGCCTTCTGGTTGCAATTATTGAAAAATGAATGCCTATTTCCATTTAAACTACTTTGCTAAGAAATAGAATAGTAAAAATAATATACAGCTTGCCTCTTACAGGTAGTGAATATAAAAATACAATATTTTTAGTGATCCAATCATCAGTGGCACCTGAAATTATGTCAGTGAAATGATAAAATGCTAAATTCCTCAAATTATCAAGACACAATTGAACTGAGATTAAAAATGAAAGGTAGATTATATTTGGGGCAGACAGTACTAAGAGATGATGGTCAGTCTTTGCCACTGTCTCCTTTGATTTTTACCACAAAGGATTTTTTTTTCTTTTAAGTCAAGGATATTGATATGAGGGCACAGAAAAACTAGAAGAAACACCATAAAAACTGAAGCTTATAGCCTGTAAAAAACTAAGGGGAAATTAAATTTTGCTATAGGAAATCTTAACTAGCTTAGTTGATGCCAAACTGTTACTATTTCTTCAAAAACTAGATAAGAAAGTTCCAAGTGAACTGTAAAACAAAAAAAAAAATTAAAACAGACATCATAAAATTGCCCCATTCTCATTATCTTTTTCATAATAATAATAAAAAATTATGAAGCTATGCATTTAATAGAAAAAGAAAAACTTAAACAATGGGGAAAATGTTCAAGAAACAATTGCTATAACTATAACTTCAATGGAATGTATGAGTAAATAAGCTTTTAATGAACTAAACAGGCTTCAATTATCCTTTGAGATTTTCATTTTCTAAAACCTTAAAGAAGTACAGTTTTAAACAGAGATTCAACTAGAAGTGTCCAAGATAGAGTGTCTTACTTTTTCCCCATCAGCTTTATTACTACTTCATCAAAGTTCAGATGTATGTACTTTTTAATTATTGGAAAGGACCAAACAACTTCTTTCTTTCAGAAAAGTCCTATGGCTTTAGTGCTTGTCTAAAATGGATTCAGCAGCTTCTAATAGATTTTCAATGGTGGTTTCTTATTAAGACATTTGGAAGATTTCCAGAAAAATTAGTAACTGTGCAGATCCTTTCTATGCACCAATAAAAAGAAGAGAGAGTGCTCTGCCAAACTGCTCCACACTTGCGTGGACTATCTAAGTGATGTGTTTTGACATCAGTATTTAGCTTCTGAAAGTTAACCTGACTCAAAAAAATTTACTATTTTTATACTTCATATGGAAATTTTTATCTAAAAAGATCCTTTTCATTTTGGTGGAGTTGGTTGGTAAGACTTTAATTAAAATTAAGAGTTAGTAGTTCCTTAGAGGGAAAGGATACATGGATAGATTGGCAATGAATCATATCAGATAAAGGTAGAATGCAGGCTATAAAACACAGGTTTTCACTGTAGACTGTTTTCAATTTTACTGCATATTTTAATTTCTGTTAATTAAATTCTGAGAACTGTCCTACTGATTTGATTTGAAACTGTCTTATTACTATTTGTTTATCAATAAAACTATGGCAAAAAAAATTCTGAGGAAAAAAATTAATGTTAAAAGAAATGACCCTTCTCAACACCATCAAAAACTCCCCCTCCCCAGAATAAAACAACATGACAAAAAAGGTTATTTCTGTAGCTGTAAGTCAAACCAAGAAGCAAAGAACTTTCACACAATACTATGATGGGTAGAAAAGTTGGGTCCAAATTGAAGAAGCACTTGGAAGATACTGGAGATCAGTAAAAGGTATGAAGACTCAGCATTATCCATTTTAAAAGTATATAACACAATCTGTTTGCAAAAGGATGCACTCTTGGAGACAGACTAGGTACTCAGAAGACTTCATGAAGTCTAACTCGGAAAAAAGTAAACAAGTAGAGAGAAACTCAGATCAGAGGGATCTAGGACTCTTCCCTGAGCACCTGTGTCCCCAAATCTCATTCTGTGCTCTTTACTCAAGAGTGGTAAGGTCTATATTCATTGAAAACATCTGACAAGAACCACAGGGTTCAGCAGGCAACAGGAAAAGAAGACCATAAGCTCAAGAAGCCAGCTGGCATGGACAAAGGTGTCTACAAGTGGAGAGGAACAAGCCTACTCTCTACCTCAAGTTCAAGTTCCCCAAACAACCTGAAGCCCATACGGACAGCAGAAGCAGCGTAGGCGAAGGTTGTATCTTCTGATGCTACAGCTGTTCTCTGCCTTATTTTTCATCTTCTACCCATCTAGAGCAGGGCAGAGGGAAAAAGCACTTTTGCAGCTAGGTAAAAATTTAGACACCACATGTTAATGGTTGCAGACAACCACAGAACAGCTGTTCTCAATATTTTTGACCTCCAGGTAACCTTTACACTCTTTGCAGACCTCCAAAATGCTTTTTGTTTATAAGAGTTGTTATGGTTTGTGCATAGGTGTCCCTCCAAAGCCTCATGCAGTCTTGGGGTGGCTTCTGGAGTTTGTGATTTATTATTGTGGGTGTGGATGCTGCACCTGCCCTGGGGCAGGTAGTTTGCATTATAATGTAAGGCAAAAAGAGAAGCTAGCTGCTTGAGCTGCTGCTACTCCTCCCTTTGTGCTCTTGCACTTTGCCACCACCACGAAAAGTTGCTCTCTGTCTTGTGCCACTATGCCTTGGAACCAATTGAATATGGACTGAAACTTCCAGTGACTGAGCTGAAAAGCCTTTCTTTCCTTCCTTCAATTTGGGTGTCGGGGATTTGTCCCTGCAACAAGAGAAGAGTAACTAAGACAAAGGTTATCTTTCAATATTTACATTAAAAATTAAAATAGATCATATAAAAGTAAATAAAGTAAATCATGTAAAAGATACTTATGTACTACTTTTTTATAGAATTTTCTAGTTGTGACTTTTTATTAGTACATGTTTGCAGGACATAATGATTACATTGCTTATACAGGGCTGGTAGATAAACACAACACATCTTCATTCTTTCTGTGTGCCCTTCCTGTCCACAACCTCTCCACTTCCACTTTTATTAGTTCCCCTCCCAATTCTCAAAGTTCTGTCTCCCTATTATCTATTATCTGTTTTTTATTTTGCTCTTTATTTATATTTTGTATTTCTCATGTAAGAGAATTCATGGGATATTTAAGCTTGTGCATCTGATTTATCTCACTTAAAATTACAGTCTCAAAGTGCATCCATTTTCCAAGAAGTGATTCAAGTTTACCTTTCTGTATAGAAGAGTAGTACTCCATTATATGAAAATACCACATTTCTTTAGCCATTCATCTGCTGATAGGTATAGTTGCTACCAATATTTATCTACTATGAATTGTGCTGCTATACACAGGCATATGCATCTAAACAATAAACCCACTACATGGTAATATAAATAGCATGGTTTAATGTCACATATAGTCTCTGGATAATAATCTTCTTCACTCACAAAAAAGAGGGTAGATGCCAGGGAGATAGCTCAGCATCTTAAGCACCTGCCTGACAAGCACAAAGTCCTCAGTTCCATGCCTCGTACAACAAAGAAAGATAGAAAGAAAGAAAGAAAGAAAGAAAGAAAGAAAGAAAGAAAGAAAGAGAAAAAATATCTTAATATAATTATAAAATGAATTTTAATTTGGTATCCCCCTGAGAGGGTCTTATCACACTAATCCTATAGATCTTGGCACACAGCACACAGCTTGAGAATCACTGACATAGAGGCAATGGCTAAGACAGGAGAATATCAGCCATCAAATACCCACTCAAATTTATACATCCTAACACATGTAGTAGTAATGATCTTCCAAGAGAGGTGAGTGGCATACTTATTTTATATATGCTAACCAATGTGGCGAAGAAGTAACTTTGAAATAGTGGATGGAGTATTCCCAGTAATTGAGTCTCTTAAGTCTTGCTGTTTCCTTTTGGAGACTTTAAACATTATTTTTAACCATGGAAACATAGTTACAAATGATTTGCTTAAGATTCCCCAGCCCCTTGATATGGACAAATAAATGAGTTAAACCCAAGGCAAGTCTCCAGCAGCTGAAAGACTGGCTGATCTTCAGCAAGTGCTGGTCATATTGGCTTGAACTGCCCCTTTGTAGGGTCTCACTGTGCCCACAATAATCCCCACACACATGAGAAACCAGGTTATCATTCTGTTGTTCCTAATAGTAAACTCCTATTCACTTTCAAACCCAAATAAAATTGTATTTAATAATCTTTTAGCATTTTCACAACTTATTCCTATGTTTAACAAAGAAGACAGAATCATGAGCAGGGAGTAAATCTCTCAGAATCTCAGATAACTAACTGGCCCAGACACGAACAATATGAAGGCAATCTTAGATCATCATTACCCACAATCCAATTAATTGTCTCGTATGCCTCAGTATTCAAAGATGCCTCAGCTTCTGACTCAGTCAGTCTTTCATGTTGAAACCAGAAGGGCACCTTATTTGTGTAATAATTCCTTTGTTCTTTACTAAAACAATGAAAAGTTCTTAGAGTACACATGATTGGAGTTTCAACCTGCAGAGCAAGTTGTTCATGAGCCAGGGATGTGTCCTGTGTCTCCTAAACATCTCCTCTGTAGATTTATGTAGTGTGCTTACACTAGCAACCCAACAGAGAAAGAGGTCTGTGAGAGGAGCTCAGTGGGAGAGCATTGCCCAACATAAGGAAGGCCCCAGCTTCCATCCCTAGTCAATAAATAAACAAACAAATAGCTCAATTTGTGTTTTTCCTCTTCCTCAGAATTAATTAACTTAAGCCCTAGTTTTCCATTCATTTGTTCAGACAAGTATTCAACAGACAACAGTGGTGTTGTCAACAGATGTGACAGATACACAACACTCATGCCTCTTCACACATTTATTCACAATAGCATAGAGCTCCCAAAAACATGTGAATTTAATAACCTACTATATCTCCTCCACTCAAAGCCTCAGAGCCTTACCACCCCTCTCCTAGAAGGCCCTAGAAAAAGCCTTGCTGGGCCCACTCAGATTCTGCTCCCTTCCATGCACCTCCATCCCAGGCCAGTAAAATCAGCTCCTCAGGCCTGTTTAGGTCCAAAGAGCAGCATTGAACCATGCTGCACTATGTCCCCTGGGATGCACTCTGAATTATATGAATGTTAAATTTCAGATTTTGATAAAGTTTTGGAATTGGATTTTATGTGTTTGCATCTGTATGGAATATCATAATTTGCTCTTATTTATTAATACAAGAATAATTTTTTTCTAAAGCATAACAGGCAGGGCCTCTCTACCTCTGAATAACCCCCTCAGTTCAATGTGTATGCTATAAAAATATTTCAGATAGACCCAGAGCGCAGATCCGGCAAGTGAATGAGATGACCTGGGGCCCTCCGGATCCTAAGCAGACCCAGAGCACAGGCCCGGGGAGTGAGTGAGATGACCCAGGCCACAGGATCCTGCATAGACCCAGAGCGCAGGCCCAGCAAGTGAGTGAGACAACCCAGGGCTGAGGGATCCTGAACAGACCCAGAGCACAGGCACGGTGAGTGAGTGAGACGACCGGGGCCACAGGATCCCGAATAGACCCAGAGCTCAGGCCCGGAGAGTGAGTGAAGCAACCCGGGACCCTCCGGATCCTGAACAGACCCAGACCACAGGCCCAGGGAGTCAGTGAGACTACCGAGGCCGCGGGATACTGAGTAGTCTTAGAGAGCAGGCCCGCCAGTGAGTGAGAGGACCAGCCCCCGGGATCCTAAATAGACCCAGAGCACAGGCCCAACAAGGAACACTTCAGCAGAACTCCCTGCAAAGAGGCTAGAGGCAAGA
>NDGN011538845.1:1206-14120 GCA_002564285.1 Tympanoctomys barrerae | reverse complement strand
GTTAATTTTTTTTTTTTTTCTGGTTAACCTATCTCTTTGGGACAAGAGGGTGTTCAGGGCTCCTGTTAAGTTTGTGTGGGTATTAGATTTCTTTTCTATAGTTGGGTGCTCCCATGTTTGCTGCATACATAACTATGACTGTTAGCTCTTTTTCTTGAACTTTTTCCCTTACCAGGATATAATGACTTTCTTTATTTTGTTTGATCATTCCTCATTTGAAGTTGAGAATGTCTGAGAACAGGATTGCTACCCCTGCTTTTTTTCTGAAGTGCTGGAGCATGTAGTATTGTTTTCTGTCATTTGACTTTCAGCCTATGAATTTCTTTATGAGTTAAGAGTTTTTTCTTGTATACAGCATATTGTTGGATTTTGTTTCCTAATCCACTCTGCCAGTCTGTTTCTTTTAATTGGTGAATTGTGTCCATTTATATTGGTGGTTATAATTGAGATGTATTGACTTGTGATCGACATGTTATTTACCTGCTTATGTTTATTCCTTTTTTCTCCTATGTTAAATTGTTTGCCATATTTACTGGGTTCCTTCTATTCTTGTTCTTGAAATTCTGATCATTTTCATCCCTTTCTACAACATCTTTTGACATTCTGAGTAGGGTTGACTTTGTCATCACGAAATTATTTAATTGTTCTTTGTCATGGAAGTATTTTACTTCTCCATCAAACTTGAAAGAGAGTTTTGCAGGGAATTGTAGTCTGGACTGGCATTTGTTTTCATGGAGAACTTGAAGTACTCTGTTCCATGCTCTTCCTGCCTCCATGGTTTGTGAAGAAAAGTCTGCCATTATTGTGATGGATTTTCCTTTGAATGTACTCTGATTCTTTTGTCTAACAGCTTTCTGTATTTTTTTTTTTCATGCTGGATTTCTGGGATCTTGAGTATTATATGTCTAGGTGTACTTTTAATTGGGTTGAAAATAATGGAGTTCTGTATGATTCGGTTACCTGAATGTCAGATTATTTCCTCACATTTTGGAAGTTTACGGCTATTACTTCTGTCCATATTCTTTTTATATCATTTTTATTGACTCCCTGTTTCTCATTGATGCCTATTTTTCTCACATTGTTCATCTTTGCATCGTTTTATAGGTCATGAATTATTTTTTTCCTGCACCCTAGTTGTTTTTAAGAAATATTTTCTTACCTTTTCACTAGCTTTGATGACATCTTCAAGATCTGAAACTCTGTCTTCACTTTCACTAAAATGATTTTACAAGCTTGTTGTTTAGATTTTGAGTCCCCCTATATCTCTGTGACTCTACTTCATGTGACCTATTTCTTTCCTGTATTGCTCATTCGCAGAATCCTTCGTTTTTCAAATCTCTTTTATTTTTATCAGTGTCTCTTGAGAAGAATTTATTGATAATTTTACTACAGAGATTATTTCTGATCTGATTTCCTCTATATGTTTCTGCCTTTGATTCTTTAGTTCAGATGCTTTAATTCAGAGATTTTGTCTTTTTCCTTTTTTTTTTTTCTTGGGGGGGGGAACTGAGGATTGAACTGAGCCCCTTGCATTTGCCAGGGAAGCACTCATTCCACTGAGCCTTCTCCCCGTGCCCAAGAGATTCCTTTTTATTTCAGAGATTATTTCCAATCTGAGTTTCTCTATTCTTTTCTGCAATTGTTTTTTTTCCTTCAGATGGTATTGGTTCATACATTTCAGCTTCTGATTCTCAATTTCTTGTATGCCAGTGTCCTCTACTTCTTTTGGTTGGGCCTAGGGCCTGTGATTTTGCTCCTTCTCTTTGTCATTTTGTAAGTACTGTCCTCTGACCTCTAGTGTAGAGCTTTGTTGCAGTTATAACCTTAATTCCTATTGAAATTTGGGTGCAGATCTACTAAGTTTGAGTCCATCCAGTTGTGCCTGGCTTCAGTCTGGATGCTATGCTCAACTCCTTCCTGCTGCAGTTCTTGGAAGTGAATCTGTTGTGCCCCTTAGGCAAGATGTTTTGCTCCTAGATTATTTGTTTGGTTCTATTCCTTAGTCTTTCTGTAGGGACATCAGCTGCAGAGTTTTACTCCAGGACTGCATCTCAGGCCTGTCCTGGGTGTGAAGTTTTCCATGCCATGCAGTGGAGTGAAGATGCTCTCCTGCACACCTTCAGGGCCTGGGCTTGGTCTGGTTGTGGAAGGGTCCGAGAGTATGGCAGAAGGTCTCACTCACACTGTGGGCCTGTGCTTGGTCCAGCGGGTGCAGGAGAATGGAGAAGCTCTCTCACACACCTGCAGGGTCTGCATTTGAGCTGGGTCTTGAGCTGTCCCAAGAGTGAGGTGGAAGTTCTCACTCACACAGCAGGCTTGGTCTGGTTCCAGAGGGATGGAGGGGTCTCACAAGAGTGGCAGGATGTCTCACTCATGCACCAGGCCTCAGCATGGTCTATAGAGGTCTAGGGGGCACAGTGGAGTGCAGAAGCTCTCCTACACGCTCTCAGTGTCTGGGTTTTGGCTGGGTCTGGAGGAGTGCCGAGGGCGCAGTGGAAGTTCTCACTCATGCGTCCAGGTTGGGCTGGCTCCAAATTATTATCATCATTATTATTATTATTATTATTATTATTATTATTAATTTTTAACTAGGGACTGAATTCAGGCCCTTGTTCTTGCCAGGGAAGCTCTTATTCTATTGAGCCATCTCCCTCGCCCTCCAATTTTGAAGTTCTTACAATTTTTGTTTATATTTTGTTTGTCCTTTAAACCAGTCTTGCATGTTTATATCTGGTAATCTGAACAACTCTTTTGAGGATAACATCTTGTAATACAGCAACCATTATTGAATTCCTGTTACTTTGCTTAGTGAAAGTCTGTTTCATTTGCTATCACTATTTTGTATTCTTCAAAAAATATATAAAATAAAACTAAAATGACTCCTATTTTATAATATGGACAATGGTTATCAGAAAAATGTTTTCTCAGACTTCCAACAGAATTAATTCTTACACATAAAACAATATTATCATAGACCAGGGTTTTATTCAAAGCACAAAAGCAACTTAACTGTGGATTTCAGATCTGTGATACATATAATCATATGCCCTGCCTAATATCATGTGGAAGCACAGGTTGCCTTGGACTTACCTTTATGTGATGTCTCACTTTCATCAGTGTTAATGGATTTCCAACAATTTTATATGACTACATTAGTTTGAATGGGTCCTTAAAGATTACTTTAAAAATTAAATAATCTATTCATAAATTCCAACAAAATAGGCATTATTTATTCTTCACTAGTTCATTCCTTGACTCTCACTGTGCAGGCACAGTCCCTTGTTTTTACTGCTTTCCTTCTGTGGAAACATAGTCAGAGCCTGTCTTTTCCAGCATGCATCCTGCTACTCACTTCACTTCTGAATATGATGTCCAATTAGCTCTTCACTTCACATTATTTTCCTAAATAAAAATAAAATTGAAGTTTCAGCAGCACAAGATGAGAAACATTAAAAAAATTTTAAAAGCAGAAAAGCAGCGTATGTGAATCCTTTTTGCATTCTCCACATCTTGTGCTTTATTTTCTTGCAAATGCTTCAATGATCCATATAATAATTACCTGTGTACTTCTACACATGCTAAATTATAACTTACATTCATTCAAATGCAAAATAATCACCCCAATCCCTTATTCCTCTAATTATATGAAAATGCCTTGATTACTTATCTTCATTTTTAGTGAGTTTGCCATATTGAGAATGGCAATGTATAATAAAGTGTGTGTAACACTGAGTCATCAATTATTTTACTGCATTACATAAAATAGGATATCATTTCAAAATGGAAATAATGTTTTATGCTGTTGTACTCTATGTTAGAGGCATTTATTTCCATTGTCAGGTATATGAAACCATATATTCAATGACTATGTTTAAGTTATAATTTTTTACTTTTTATTTGAAGCCCTGAATAATAGACCAATTTAATCTACTTTCAAAACCATGACCAGCTTGTACTCTCAGTATGGGCCATAAATATTTTAGTCTCTAATATTTTTGTTCAGAAAGAAATGAATTGCTAATTCCATTTCAAGTTCTAGTAGGTGGTAGCATGCATCATTATCCTCCCTGTTAGGTTACTTGAATTTTTACATTGTCACTCTTCTTATGTGCCCAATAGGCCTCATGAATAAAATAAGAGGTACCACTACCTCTTTTCAGTTTTTTCTGAATTTAAAAGTGAGTTTTTTGAGTAGTCATTGATATTGTCCCAATGTGAAATTGTCCTTTTAATTCACAGCATTTTAATAGTCTGTGCTTCATAATTTTGTTCTTTTTATCTTTCAGTATCAACCTATTTGGGGATCATATTATCAGTCACAAACTACCTCTACTGCCAAAGGTAAAAGTTCATACCATATTACCATTATAGTAAAATCTAGTGTCGCTCAGACTACGGGGAGCATCACCTTTAATTGTATTCATTGGGAGGAGTTACCTTTTTTCTCTTCAGTCAAGCTACAACTACCAGCAGGTTATACGACAGCTGGTTTCCAAAATGAGCTCCAATGGCATTGAGCTAGCACCCACAAGTCACTTATTTGGAAGCCCTGAAAATTGATGCTAGGGAAAGAGGCCATTAAACTAATAATTTCTGTAAACCCATGGGGATATAATATAGGCCTCATTGCCTAGCAGCCTTGTTGTAAACTCAGTCTATCTACACATTCAATCAGCAACCTAAAAATGTAATTTTTCTGACTGTTTATTGTAATATTTCTATTTAATAATGGAGCATGGTAGATATTTCAGGTCTCAAGTTAATTTCATCCTTTTCATTAAATAAGCACTATCAACTATTGCCAAGTTACAGAAAAAAACCCACAATTTTTAGAAGTGAAACTGATTAGTTAATTTTCTGGTGCCTAGTGGTTACCATTTTGTGGAAGCTAACGAGATTTCTCCTCAAGAGGATAGTCAACCTTGCAAATGCATAAATAGTGCAATGTTAGGGATCACATGATACCAAAGGGTAGAGTAGTACTTTTTTCTCAATTATATTCCAACAGATGCTAACTACTCAAAGTAGACTTTCGTTTTACAGATGTAAGTCAACTTTAAAATTAAAGTACATTTTCAAATAGTACAGATTGAGAGGCAATTCTGAGAATGATAATCTACAAAAATTGCACAGAATAAGTGCACACAAAAACTGAACACAATAGTGAAACATCCAAATAAAAATGGTAAGTTGTATATTTTAAATTCGTGTATCTATCACTACAATCAAAATATCGAATAGTATATTAGCTATAAAATATTCTTGTTTTCCTTTTATGACCACATCTATTAAATAAGGAATGTACAATAATCTAAACACATTTAAGATTTAAAAAGATACACAGAATAAAGACAAGAAAAATATTAATACTCATGATTTTAGTAACTTACATTTCTTAGGATGATAAATAATTCACAAATGGCTAAGATTAATAAAGAAATTGGATGTGTATTAAACATTTCAGGAACAATTAATTTCTACTTATGAACAAATTTGTAAACTATATATGTTTTCCAAAATATGTTTTCAGAACTTTCAATCATTAACAAAGCCAAGATCATAAATTTCTTAGATGATATGCAAAACTTTCATTTTAAAAATGAAATTATTCTTGAAGGAAGGAAAGAAATATTTTACCAAGTAGAATGCTAACTGGCAACCAAAGAAAGACAATTGTATGCTATCTGCAATGCAGCCCCAAATAATTATGAAATTCAAAGTATCTGTAACCAAAGTTATCTGAAATATCTCTTTAAAGCTATCTCTTAAATTTCTTAGATGTTACTTTGTGAACATATGTTTCTTCTAAAAAAATTAACTACGTAAACAGATTGTAATAATGATGGTAAGAGATACTGATACATAAATGTTGGTCTTTAGAGTCCATTTTTCCCTTGTTCATAATTTATTTATCTGAGGTATTGTATTTATTCCTTGGTATTAGTTAATCAATCACTATTCAATATATTAAATGTATCTGCCTCATTTATCTTTACTGAATCAATATAACAAAAACCCCACTATTAATATACTAATATGCCTATCTCCATTCTTACTGTATGTCTTTACATGAGCCATCAGATACTTTTGGAGAAAAATGGCACACAGAGGAAACTTCCTAAGAAATGATTCATTACCTTTACTTTGACCGTATACATGTTAATCTTATTATCATATAAATGAGGTAATACTCCAATTCTTCTTCCTGTTAATCACTTAAAAACTTGACCACTCTTAACTCATCCCTATATCTTAATTTACTGGTAGCAAAAATCTTCCCTTTTTTCCTTCTCAGAGAAAGAAATTAGACCCTCTGTGACAAACTGCCACAGTTTTCTACAATCAAGTACTTCCAAGTTTTGTTCATTTTGTTCTGCTAGCACCATGAAATGTATGATGACGTTTCCTTAATATTTTAATAAATTTTATTTGTTCATTTATTAAAATAAAAATAATATTTGTTCTTTCCTAATAAGCACTGTCATTATTGCTAGAAATCAAGTCATAAGCAAAGTCACAGATGAACAACATGGTAGATAAATGAAGACAATCAGTTGTCAAATAATCAGAACTATTTAGTGTATAAAAAAGAGACACATGGCCCAAAATAAAGGAATTAGATGATAAATCCAAAACCTTGGAATAACGGAAGAAAAATCTTTTAAAATTATAGGATTATGATCATTGAGGGATCATTGTGTAAAGAACCCAAGTAATTACAAAGACAGCCTTCCAGATTTCCAAGCCTACCTTGAGTTATGAGGAAAGCCATCAGTTATCCTCTAAAATGTCCTAGAGAGGCAGCTAATAAGAAGATATAAGAATTTAAATAGATTTTGATGTTAATTCTAAGAAAATACACATGATTAGCAATGTTATAATACTTTCTGAGCACAATCCAGCAGACACAATACTTATGGCCATCGTTGAGGAAACATAATTTAAACCAAACTTTCCTGCCAAACCAGAAAAACCTTTTAATAGAAGGAACATAAAGGCTGGCAAGATAGCTCAGCAGACTAAGCACCTACTTAGGCAAGTGCGTGTACTGTGGTTCAATCCCCAGCACCACATGCTGCACCACCCCTACACTGCTTACTGCCCCCACCTGCATAATCACCCTCCCCCCAGTAAGGCACACGTAGCCAACTACCAAGACCAGGCATGGTAGTTTAAGCCTGTAATCCCAAAGCTAGGAAAGCTAAAAAGAAGAGGATCACTACCAGTCTGAGCTGCACAGTAAGGCCTAAACCAAATACATTTTAAAAAAGAAGGAATATAAAACTATTTTAGTATTACCTATCAATTCAATCAGAATGTGATCTACATCATAGGAAATCTGCTAAAAACAAAAATCATAAAAGATTAAAAGAAATCACATGCTTTTTTATATGCAATCAGAGACTATTACATGCACATTTTAAATAAATAGTCCTCAAATAAGGGCCTATTCAACACACAGACTTGAACTTTCTATTAACTTCTAATTGGGAAGAGATTCATTTTGTAAATTAATTTTATTAGGAAACAAGAAGCAATGAAACAGTTTCAAACCAGGTTAGTAGGGAGGTTATAATAATTAACACATTGCATATTGTTGTCTTTGGAGTAGTCATTTATAATACAAGATGCAGACATGATATCTTGTCTAAACACTATTAGTATAAAACTTTCTTATCATTGAACTAAGAGAAAGTAGTTATATATATGTATCATAACTATCATATATATATATGTATATATATATATATATTTCACAACAAAGTGATCCTTCATTCATATCTTCCTTTTTGTTTACTTTTGTCAGGGAAGGGTATTCCACTGCCATTTAAATATCGTACACCATTTTATTAGAAAATTTCAGGTGGCAAATCAGATGATAACTTCATGTCAAGCCTATATTACCAACAATATAACCACATACATCTGGAACCAGCCAGAGAACGTTGTTCTGGAAAAAAAAATACTATCTGCAATTAAACTTAAGGAGCTAATAATTACATAGGAAATATAGGGTATTGGTAGATGATCTACAAATGATATAGGGGGAAACTGAAACTCCTGACCCAAAACGTATCTAGGATGAGATCATGTTCTCTAATACCAAACAATGAATTTTAGGAATGAGCAGAGGTTATGAACAGAATATATTTCTTTAGGGCAAGAAAACTTCTGTCTGAGAGAGGAACAGAAGGGTAACCCTGAGAAGGTAGTCTCCAGGATGCTGTCTCTTCCAGGGACTTTTACAGAGGAAAACCAGGAGGTGAGGCAAATGTAAGGTAGTGGAGAACATGGGAACTCATTTAGGTGGCCATGAGGTGGGACAAAACTATGGTCAGCCAATGATTTTATAAGCACCATTGCTCAGGTAAAATTGGTTAAATCAGAATCCAATTGGGAAGAGTCAGGAATACAGGACAGGGTCTCTTCTTATTGGGGATTGGTTTACTGATTCATTTATGCTCTTTTAAGGTGATTGATATCTATTCAGAATATCAATCCCTGGTGCACATTCCTAGGGAAGAATGTGGCTACCTTTGTTTACTCTTTTGTCTTGAGGTCTGGCCCACTGAGGGGAGTTTCTTTCTCTTCCAAAGTTGTAAAGTCACCTAGTCTTTTATATTGTTTCCTTGAGGGCCTGGCACTGTCTGACTGCCTAGAGTATGTCTATCTAATTCAGCTGCCTACAACAATAGCTTAGTATTATGTTTAAATGTTTTGTTGTTCTCATTATTATTTTGCTGAGAGCATCTTAAATCATTTAGCAATCCTATTATTGGTTACTGAAAGAATAGTTATTATTTTATTTTTATATATTTAGCACAGTGTCTACAAGGTCTCACTATGTAGACTGGACTCGTAGTGATTCAACTGTTTTCAGCCTCCCCAGCAGCTGGGATGACAGGTGTGCACCACCATGCCAAGACTTTGGTGAGTTCTTTTGACATGCACAACCTTTTCAATATGATGACATTCAAGTTGTTGATTCTTTGAAATATTTCCCATGTAGTTTAGTTATTGATTCTTCTAGATAATTCCCTTCTATTTATAATTGATTAGGTAAATCTTTTTGATAACATGTTTATGCACTCATAAAAATATGCTAGATCTGAAAACACTTGAATCTAGAATTGACATTTAGAATTTCTACCTAGTTACTATAAAGCTTAGCACACCTTTGGGCCAATAGAAAAAAAAAAACAGCCCTGCAAACTAATAAAAGAAATGCAAACTTGAAAGGTTTTCCTGTCACTCCAATAGGATGTGATCTGATGTGTAAGACTTAAATATCTTACTTGCAAAGACTCTAAGTTTTTATACTTTATCACAGTTGCTCATGAGAGTTACTCTAGAGCCCATACTGGAAGTCAGAGAACAGAATGAAAGTGATGATTTAGGAAATGGAGGGGTGAAGAGGTGTGAGAGCTAGAATGGAAGAGAATTCAAATTGAATGGAGAAAGATCAAGATTCCTCTAACACCCTGGAGTGAAATCATGGAGGAGTGGATTACCGAGAGCTGGTAGGGAGCACATAGAAAATGATATGTAATACATAGGTAGTGGATACATGCATACAGGATAGATGATAAATAGATGGATAGACAGACAGACAGATATAGATGATGAGAGATGGTGGGTAGATAGACAGAGAGTTGGATTTAAGAAAGTTCTATGGAAAATGATTCCAAAATCTCTAACTTTAAGGTTGAAAAAAAATATATGGGGATAATATTCAATTCCAGGTAGGATATTAGATGGAATTACTTTCAATTTGCTATTTTCCATCAACATGGGCTTATATTTTAAACAGTATTGAGACTTGTGGCACCTTGGGTACACTTTATGTTTCTCCACAATTGACAATTATGCATCCCAATTCAAGCAAGAAGAGAGTCTATTGCTATAAATAACAGTATTAATGGAAAAAATATCAGGAATAATTTCTGGCTATGGAAGTTCAGATGAGATTTAGTGAACACATCACATGAGTAAACTTGTTCTGTGAGCCTTCCACGCTGCATCACAAACTTGGTTTCAATGAGTAGTACCATAAAGCCAGTCCCCTGCACTGGTTAGCAGTGGTTTTATTTAGAAAGTCAGTCCTCATGTTTTCAATGATTCGCATCAGAATAGAGCCCTACTTGTGAGTGGTACCAGGTAGATTCATGTACTCCTGGGTACACGTGTGCCAGTACATTCAAGTCCTAGGCGATCCTAGTGATCAGAAGAGGACTGAAGACTATGAGCAGCAGGGTTTGAAAGTCCCTGGGCATTCAAGGTTCTTCTAGAAAGATTAGCATCAAAAGGCAATTATACCATCAGCTGCAGAGAGGATCAGCTTTCATTGTTCCTTCTCTTCCTTCAGAGGCCCTGCCACCACCTCTGCAACTCCTGAACTCGTGCAGGAGTCCACGCAGTGGGGCCTCATCCTCTGGCTTCTGACCACTCAGGATGCTCTGTGTGTGTGTGTGTGTGTGTGTGTGTGTGTGTGTGTGTGTGTGTTATAGTGTGTGGTGTTGGTAGTTGAACATAGAAGCTCACACACCCTAAGCTTGTGCTCTATAGTGAATTACACTCCAAGCTCTGGTTCAATTATAGATAGTGCTACTTTTTCTAAGAACATTGCTCAAGTGTTGCACAGTTATTTTATGCATTTGCATTGCTGTTTCTAATCTCAGGGCCTGGACCAGTTTATTATGGCTTGCTGCACATTAAATGACTTGGAGTATTCAAAAATATTACTATACTACACCAATTAAGTCAGATCTTTAGGAGAAAAGAAAAATGATAGGTTTCTAGAAGTCTCTGGTTAATACTCTTGTAAAATTATGCATAAGAGTACTTTGGCTTTAATACCAATTGCCAACCTTTTTGGCACCAGGGAACCAGGTACCAGTTTCATAGAAGACAAATTTTCCACAGACCCACTGGAAGGAAGATAGTTCAAGTACAATTCAAACACATTGCATTTATTGTTCACTTTTTTCTATTACTATTACATTGTGATAGATGGTGCTTGTACAGCTGATTATACAACTCACCCTAATGTAGAATCCATAGAAATTTAGATCTTGTTTTCCTGAGAATAGACCACCCAGTGTTAAGGTGATGGGACACAATGACACCTGAAACATTTTACTGATATCCAGTATCTTCTATGACATTACTTTGGTTATTGATTTTATGAAAGATCCTGCTTCACAAAGATAGGATGTTGGAAATTGAAGCAGACTTTTCAGTGCTTTTATATCAATCTCAATATATTCCACTTGGAATTTAAAACAAAAAGTTTGGAGATCTAAAAAGCCTTAAATTTATTTCTAAAGACATTGTTATTTGCTTTCTCAAACAACTGATCTTCTAGTAGAGTTGATTCACTTGACTTTTTACAAGTAGGCCAGGAATTTATTATTACTTAATTGAAGAATCTTTTATAGTTAGAAATTAAGATGCAGAGGGCCAACCAGATAATTTAGCAGACTAACCAGGGTTCAATCCCTGATGCCATGCCAGCTCTGCCCAGGTGTGTGCTAAGAAGGCAAATGAGACTAGGTGTGGTGGTGCATGCCTATAATCCCAGCACTTGGGAGGCTGAAAACAGGACAATCACTACAAATGCAATCTGTGTAGTGAAACCCTGAAGACCTTGTACTAAAACTAAAAAAAAAAAAAAAATAAAAATTAAGACTCAAGCTTTTGAAAGCCAAGATAGATGTCCATGAACTACCTCAATGCAAGGAAGCGCTGGCTCAGACTCTTCCAAAATCTCTGACAATGTTTGAAACAGATTAAAAATCCCAATGTACATTTGTTGACTCCAGAACTCAAGTTTATCTTTGAATGCAGCCACTTTATGTGCTAATTTGAACACTTTGTTGTTTTCACCTGAAGTGACAGATTGAGTTCTGAGAATAGATTGGCCATATCACACAAATAATCAAGATTTTAAGCCACTTATAATGTGTCACTGAAATGTTCTGCCTGTGCTGTTTTTCTTGTTTTAAAAAAATGTTGCCATCTCCTCAGAGAGCGGATCCAACAAATGTGAGTTAAGGCATGCACTGCAATGTGTTTGACAATTGTATTTTTACTGCAATTCACTGTCAATTTTAGTTGTCATTTTTCACATTGCCAGCATTTTGGATAAATGACATTTTGCATAGACTCAGAAGAGACCTCTTTGAACTAGTAGTGAAACCAAAAATCTGTCCAGGCATGCTAGCTGCTCTGTCCCTCTCTATGCTGACACAAAATGACCAACTCAGTTTTCCTGATACATAATCATTTGAGGACTTGTACAGCTGCTGTGGTCCTGGTTGGCAATGAAAGTACATGTGACATTATCAGTAAACATCAACTTGGATAGCATGTGAAAGAGAATCACTAATCTCTAACAATTTGCCTTAAAATTATCTGTTATATTATCAATTTGTCTACTTACATTGGGAGCCTAAAGAGGGATACGTGCCACCTTTTGAATGGCAGCCTCTCTTAAAAGTTAACAAATGTCCTTAACACCAGACGGCATCTATTCTTCTGCAATAGCTATGGACTTAATATTAGCACTGAGCTAGCCAATAGGAATACTGATTTAAGTACACACACATTTGATGAAGTTTTTGTGCTCTGATCTCAAGTTTTTGTTTTTCTGTTAAGAAAATCTTTAAAGACTAATCTTTAAAAATTATAGTATTTGTAGGGTCAGGGAGATAGTTCATTGGCATTAGTGCCAGCCTGGTAGACCCAAGGTCCCAAGTTTGATTCACTGCACTGCAAAGCAAAGCGAAGCGAAGTGAAGTGAAGCAAAGTGAGAGAAAGAAAGAAAAATGAAAGAGAGAGAGAGAGAAGAGAGAAAGAAAGAAAGAAAGAGAGAGAGAGAGAGAGAGAGAAAGAAAGAAAGAAAGAAAGAAAGA
>NDGN011538835.1:1694-15563 GCA_002564285.1 Tympanoctomys barrerae | reverse complement strand
TATTGAAACTGTCTTACCAATTTGGTTTGAAACTGTCTCATTGCTATTTATTTCTCAATAAAACTATGGGGAAAAAAGGGGGGATAGAAAGAAATGGGAATGGAGTAAGTAAAAAATCTAGCAGGGCAAACATTAAGTCCTGTAATCTCACATGCAGCATACAGGGCAATCTGTGGTAAGATATAAACTCCAAAGGGCTCATGCAGCTTCACCCCTATAGCACCACTGGTGGTCATAGCTCCCATGGCTTCTCTCTTGGACCCACTGTGCTCCTTCCTTGCACTATTTTTGCAGACACTCTACATTCCTGGTCTCTAAACTTCCAGAGTATCCACTGAAACTTCAGCTTCACACTTACAGCTGGACATACTGCTCTATCAAGAGCACATGGCCTGCCCTCAAAGGCCTTCTTCTGAAATCTGAGTGGAAGCCTTCTTGACCCCACAACTTTCATATCCTGCATGCACTAAAGCCATCAAAACATATATGATGCCAGAGGCAGCTGCCAGCTGGAGGAGAAGCCAGGTTCCCTTCTCTCTGGACTATAGGGGTTCAGTACCTTTGAGGCAAGTCCCAAGGAACAACTTTCCTAGGCACTGTCATTATGGAATATGGTGCGCTGGAACTTCCTTCATGAAGCAGAGACTTTCAGATTTGCAACTCTAAGGTTGCGAAGGCTGTAGATCTGCTGGTTCCTGTGACATCCTCAGGCCACCTTTTCTGTTATCTTTTTCTGAAGTACTTTTTCTTGCTAGTCTTTCCAGAGATTGATTTCTCCATGAAACACTACTGGGGTTTCCTTAGCCAAAGTCACAGCATTTTGAATCATTCTGCTGGGCTCCCCTGATGTTGATTGTCAACATAAATCTGGCTAAAATCCCCCAACAGTAGCTAGGCCACTGCCTCAATATTAGACTGCCATGACAAGTTTTCTGCAAGATTAATTTGTCCACTACCCTTAGTCTCAGTCTCATGTGAAGTCTCTGGACACCAGTAACATGCAGATGAATTTTCTGCCAAGGCATAACACATATCATATGGAGTGCTTCAGCCAGTGCAGTCCTTCTTCTCAGCAAAAACCTCCAGAATGTGAACTTTACTGGCATCATTTCTATCAGCCTTCTGGTCTCCTGAGCTCTGATCAGAATCTCCCATTCAGTACAGCCCAAGGTATTCTAGCTCTACATTTTCAGCAGCAGTTCTGAACCTTTCTTAACTCTTCATTTTCCTACAAGCCAATTCCAAAATCTACTAAACTACATAGTTAGGAACAATCACAGCAATGACCCCATTTACATCAAAATCTATCTTAGTTACATTTCTCATTATTGGGACAAAATACCTGACACCCAAATTTCAGGAAGGAAAGATATATTTGGATTACAGATTGTAAAGGTTTCTGCCCATAGTTGGCTCATTCCACAAAAGGGTGGCATGGCAAGGGGGCATTCTAGAGGGGAAGTAGGTCATGGTGAGCAAAAGACAAAAGGTAGAAGAAACCAATCAGCAAGTCCAAGTGGCCTTATCTGTCTCTTTCTTCCCCTTTTATATTACCTAGGCCTCCTTGCTTAGGGTGGTGCCAAACCAATAATAGGCTAATTGAGTAGCCAAGGACCCTTCATCTCAGTGCCCTTAATCCCAGCATTGGACCATGAATCTGTCACACACTCTAGATGCAGGCACCTCTGAAAAAACCCCACCTTTCACTGCAGAAGGCCCAGGAGACATCTAAACACAGGCCATAACAGATAGTAAATGCTCAACACCCCAACACCCAGACCTGACCTAAATTCCTACATAGTCTTCCACATGCTATTGCAGAGAAAACATCCTTGCTTTGGCCCTAGCTGCCAGTGTGCTCTCCTTCTCTGCAGCTAAGGTCCTGTCTGATCCCCCAAAGACCTCCCTTCTGCTGCTCTTCCATACTTCTCTTGCATTGCTCCAACTGTGCACAGCCCACTCCCCATAGGTACCCAGTGTCACCCTATTAACCTGTGGCTCATGTTGTGACTTGCCATGGGGCAGCTCCATAATAGCTTCCTCTTGGAGGTGCTATGACAGGCATGGTGACCAGGCTCCTGGCTACTTTTCCCAACTACCAGCACCATAGCAACACTGTCTTCATTGCAAGTCCCCAGAGCTGACAAGTTCATTTCTCTTTCTGCTCTTTATAGTGGCCATTCCATGCACAAAGCTTCTGCCCCAGGTCACTTCCTTTCCTGCTTTATCTTCTTCATGTCCTGCTTTCTGAGTGAGGCCCCGTTGAGGCCCCTGAGGTAAAACTGTAGGCATGAGCCTTCTTCATTACCAAAGCACTGTCCCAGCCCAGGTTTCTGCAGCACCCACCCCCACCTTGGGACAAGGACAACACGTTGACTTCTCTATCATGCTTTTGCTGCTTGTAGGAACTCTAAGAGATTAAAAGCTCAGAGACCCTAGATCTTGTCATATTTCCTCCATAGATGTGTCCAACAACTTTTAAGCAAAATAGTACTAGGAACAAAACCTCCAAAAGTAACAGTACAATGAAGGAATGAATGAAAAATTGGATAGATGCCTCTAGTTTTCTCTTAGATCTGACTGGACATTGGCAGGCCCTGTGGCCTGGAGGGACTGGAAGCTCTCAGCAAGCTTAGAGCAAGGTGGTGATTTTCAAGCAGATATGAGGACTCGAGGGAGAAATCACTTGGGGTTTCTTGCCCTCCAGCAACTGTGCTGCTCAAGATGGGGAGTGGCCTAGCTAAGGGAAACTCGCTCCTGCAATGGTGTCAGCTCTGCTTCCCCCACAACAATGTCTCTTCTGGTTCTTCTGACAATATCTCCTCTGGTGTGAGAAAGGCAGGAGAACAAATGGCCTCATGAAGCTCTGCAGTCATTGCTGAGGGACAGCATGTGTATCCATATAGGAAAACTCTGAAGAGCTCCCACATCACAGATCGCCATCCAAATTTTCACTAAAAACAGAGTGCTTAGGTGAGTATGGTACCATCTCTGTGTACCGCATTATGCAAGTCTTGAAATTGGGAAAACAAATCTAGAATGATGAGGAGGATTGCTCAGAAAACTACTGTGCTGTCACATTAGCCCCTTATCCTTAAAACCGAGCACATCTAGCTCACTATGATTGTCATCTGCTCTCTTGGTCTGCTCCAGCTGCTGTTCAGTACACCACATACTGGGTGCCTGGTAAACCACCTCCCAGCTCTGAGCTGGGTGGTGGAGATCAAGGTACAGGTGGAGTTGATGCCAGTGCTTCCTGATTCAGGGAGGCTGCCACCCAGGTGTGTTCACACAGTGGAAGGTGGGAGGCTCCCGGCGCCTCTTGTACAGGAGCAGTACCCCATTCTGAGGGGTTCCATCATCAGACTTAGTCACTTGCAAGGTCTGCATCTTCGCATTCCATCATCTGGTGAGGAAATAGATGTCCACATAAGCTTGGAGCACAAACACAGGGCTAGTATCCATAGTATTACTGAAAATGTCCCTGTATGGTGTTTCAAGAGTAAGACGAAAGCTATATATTTAAGTATATCATCTCTTATCTTCATTGGTGTTGGAGCAATTGGAGTAATTTTTAAAATGTTGATTTACCTATTCCCACACTGTAAAGAAAAAAAATTTTCATGTAGGGTTATGGATTTCATCTGAAAGTAATATACATACATATATTCTGAATTTTAGAGGATCTGAATAAAACAGCAAAGATCACTTCACCACATTAGGTGAGGATGGCACCCTCCACATGTAGCTGATTTGATATTCTAGAGAATGTTATAATTTCCAAATTTCTTTTTGGGAAATATTTATGTTTTAGCCTAATATAATCAGAGATCATTGGGTAGAAAAATCGCATAGGTTAGCTTTCATTAGCATTTCTGCATAGCAGCACTCACATTTCCTAGGTAGTAATTAGATGCGTTAAGGGAAATGATCCCCTGGGGGCTTATTCTAGAGATTTTTTTTCTTTCAAATTTGTGTCAAAGGTCACCCAGGGTGGAGAACCATGAGTGTCACCAAGGGAGATGGTGAACAAAAGCCTCTGAAATGAATCAATGATCAGAGGCCAAAAACGTGAATTCAAGAGCATCTACACAGAATATTAACGGAGCAGAATTCTGCATGTGTGCGTCACTGATACTGAGAGAAAATAAACATGTTACTTCATTACACTAAACAACATTAACAAGAGAATACAAATTTGAATAAAAAATGTATAATTGATATCACATATATAACTGCAATACAAAGGTAGAGCTTTATTTTCTTTCTTCTTTCTTTCTTTTCTCCTTTCTTTCTTTCTTTCTTTTTCTTTTTTCCCTTCTTTCTTTCATAGACAAATTCTTACTAAAGCTAACAAGCTAACCACCTAGGCTGGGCTCGTTTATGATCCTCCTGCCTCAGCTTGCCAACATGCTGAGATTATGGAGATGTGCTCATATTAACAGGGCTTAGCTTGGAGGGTTCCATTTTTCTTTAGCTGTCCTAATCATTCCGAGCGGCGAGGGGGGCTTTCACATATAGGGTGTCTGTGATGCTTAGGGCTGCTTCAGGGCTACATGCTCAGCCAACTAGAAGATCTTTTAAGATTATTCAAACATAAATGTCATCGACTTTGTGATATATGTTTTGCTTTATAATCTCAGAGCATCTTGAGTACTATTTTTTGTTTTTTTTGTAGAATTATTTATGTTCAATTATCTCTTGAATTCACTCTGTTCAATTGACATGTTTGAATCAATTTTCTTCAGGCTGAGTTTTCATTAAAGGAAGAGTCACAATTTTCTGAACAGTCTTGTAAAGATTTAATCCCTTTTCTCATACTCACCTGACAAAAAAAATAATATCTGGGAAAACAATTTAAAACATTTCCAGATTTGGCAAAAAAATATAGTGTATTCTAATAAATTGAAATGTCAAGTAAACAAAACATTTTTAGTATGAATATGTTTCAAAAATTGCACAGGGCACACCCACATTAAAATATTTAACTGTTCCACACTTCACATTTAACTGATCACTTTGTGTGTTTCAGAGAGTCTCAAATAAAACATTCATCCTTATTTTTCTTTAGAGAACAGCAAAAGTAAATGGGTATCAATATATTACCTTTTAAGTTTATTTTCTAAACATTGATCAGCAATTTATCATTGTGTGATACCTAAATTTCAGGGTGAACTTTAAACTCTAGCATACTTTTTGCAAGCTAAATAATAAAATACTATATACAGAAAGCACGTGGATTAGAGAGCGTGTGGGGAGTGTTCTCAGTGGGCATGTGTGGGACTCGGTAGCCAATAGCTCTCTGTATAGGTTGCACAGTGACACTGCCTCTCCCAAGGGACAATGGTGTCCTGAACTTGTCCTAAGTAGGCTGGCCTGGTCTGGGGATGATGGTGAGGACTGATTTTTGTGTCAATTTAATTGAGCCATAAATACTCATATATTAGGTTAGACATTGCCTCCTGTGTTTCTTTGGGGATGTTTTTAGATAAGCAGCTTCGTTTGTTTGTTTGCTTGTTTGTTTTGAGACTGCAACTTTTTCATTTCTTTTTCTTGGCATGCAGGTTAATCAATTCCATTTTGATTGATTTAAATATGTGCATAACATGTTTTGATCTTTTCACCTCTATCACCCGCACTTGCCCCCCCCCCCTTACTTTCACAGTTTGAGGGTTCCAATGTGTGCATTTTGCTTGTATGCAGACTGGGTAGAGCAGATCGTCCTTGCAAAGGCTGAAGGCTTTGTCTCATCAACTGTAGTCCTGGATGGAACAGCTCCCGCTCCACTGTGTCAGAGGGAACCCCTCTCCCCTTGGCCCAATCTTCTTCAACTGCGCATGGGTTAGTCTGCCTTTGGACTGGAGCAGACACAGGCTCCCCTTGTCAGCAGCTTGCCCACTGCAGGTCTTGGGACCTGCCAGCCTTCCCTGCCAAGCAAGCCACTGCCTCGCAGCTTTTCCTACTTTGCGGAATCAACATGTTTAAGAGCCAGAAGAAAGCCATCCCCCTGGGACATGGGGTGGACTTTGAAGCTGGGCTGTGCTCCCCGGGCATCCCCATGTGCTGGTTGATGCATTGTGTCAACTTGAGAAGTTTCATTAAGTGACTCAGCAGGGAACCAGAGTTCTCACACTGTAAACCTCCTCATCCTGTGCTGCAGGCGGGCATGGACACTGTGTGAGTCCTGTATCTCCACCCCAGGTAGCCTGCTTATACTATAAGGAAAGGACAGAGACAGCTGCTGCTGCCCCTCCCTTTAACTTTGCTGTTTTCTGCCACCGTGAACTGCTGCCCTCTGCCATGTGCCACTCTGCTTTGGAGCCAGCTGAGTATGGACTGAAACCTCCACTAACGTGAGCTAAATAAACCTTTCCTTCCTTAATTTTAGGCATCAGATATGTTGTCCTAGCAATCAGAGGAAAGTAACTGAGACACCCAGATGAGAAAAAGGCTGGAGGCCACACAGTTCATGGACTTAGGCTACCTCCTTCCCTTCAGCTCTCTTAAGTCAAGGGAAATTTCTAGAAAGGAAGCTCAGCTCTTTAAAGTCAGGAGTTCACCTCCCTGAGCTGTGGGAAGGATTACCTCAGTACTGAGGGAGGTCTGCCTTCCTGGGGAAACCGCACGCACCAGGCATATGCACATGAACAGCCCTGTCCTCCTGGGATCAGCAAGGAGGGCACAGTGCACGCAATTCCAATTCTCAAGGGCAGCACCAAGAACCACGGCTGTACACCTGCATCCTTGGTGACCAATAGATGATCTGATGCGCTTCCAATGTGACATGCTTGGTACCCCTTCGTGACATGCTTGGTACGCCTTCTCCCATCCCTCCCCATTTGCAATGCTTTCTCTGCCTTTGGCAACAGTATGCCAGCCATTCTGATTTGTTCCATGTTGCTCAACTCTTTTATAACACAGATGTTTCAAAAAAAATTAATCATTGAAAGAGGCTCACGATACTAAACACATTCTTTCTTTTCCATAAACATATATCATCATTATAGATGTGATAGTTAATTTTAAATGTCAACTCAATTGGCCTGAAAGATGCTTATGTGGTTAGTGGTGTGCCTCTGGGTGTGTCTTAGGGGCTGACAGGGGAGTGATTTCTGGAGCTATATCTGCTCCCCTTTCTTTTCTCTCCTGCCCTGCCCTTCTGCCATGATGTTTCTGACTTCTGTTCAGCCAACCATGGATAGAAGCCTGTGAAACTGTAAGCCCTATAAACCATTTTCACCTTTAAATTGCACTGTCAGGTATGGTGCGCTTGCAATAGAAAGCCAACCCGACAACAGTGGAAGATAGATTTCCGTTAAGCTCTAACTTGGAAGTGTTTTTAATTTTTCAAATATTTGAAACTAAGATAACAGGAAAAAATCAACTGTATGTACTAGCACATTATCGCAAGATGCCCTATGGTCCTGGCGTCTATTCTCCCCTGTGTTGACATTATTTTCTTAATAACGTCACTATGAACATGCATCTAGACAGAAAATGAGGACAGTGAAGGTGAAGCTTAAAGTAAAAGATGTGCTGATGACCGCCATTGTCAAAGTCCTTTAAACCACGAGCTGATCAAGTCAACCTGAACTTTTAGGACTGTTCTGCCTTTCTAAGGGGCCTGAGTTTGGACACTTGAAGGCACACACAAAGGGCTCTTGGGTGAGCTCAAGTAGCAAATCCGTGATGCTTTGCAGGGTGCAGCAGGCAGAGCTGCATGGCCCATGACATCTGCACATGATGAATCCACAGACTCCATTGATTATTTTAACCAGGCTCTATTTGTCTTTGAAAGAGACATTTTAAAAAGCAAAAGAGCTTAAAGAAACATGAAAGTAATCTAATTCAGCCATAAACATGAAAGCTAATAAGATTACAATGAATTGATCTAAATATTACTTAAAATAATTAGAAATGATTTCTGATGGCATAGTGTTTCAGTCAGGACACTTTTATGTCACTTCAGGAAGCAAACAGATAATTGCTTTCGAGAATATGTTCTTGTTGTTTATGACCTTCAAAGGGAGCATCAGCATTGGACAACCTGTCAATCAAGGCTTCCTCAAATGAGGAATGCAGGTCCCGCGTGGACAGCAGCTCCGCTCTTCCTCTGGACTCTGCACCAGGTGGACATTCTGCAGTGGTTTGGCTTCAACTCATTGCTCTCCCCTGCCATAATTGCATACAGTTACATACAGTACCCATACTCAGGTTTTGCTATGTTCCGTACTGTAGTCAAATCACGTGACGTGCACACACTATTAGCCATTGAAAGGTATAGGTTGTTCCTTTACAGTCTAGGCACAGAGATGCCAAGACTTTGTGACATGTCTCTTCAGCACCTGAAGTAGTTGTATGCTTAGGGACACTGAAGAATAAGCCTTTCCTTCCTTCCTTGTCAATTTTCTTCTTTCTGTTAGCTAGAGTATTCCAACTCTTAGCTCTGAGCTTGGAAATCATCACTACCAATACATATTTTCTGATTCAAAAATACTTTTGCGGGATATCTTGCAAACACCTTGAGCTGAATGCTGAGTGCTTGGTCTCATTCTCCCCCCACCCCTGAGAAGCCTCAAAGCAGGACGCATGACAGTACTGTGCTCAATGTTGTTCAGTGTCAAAGCACCCATCAGGCTGGAGCACATGAGATGAGTCATCCCACCCTCTCAGAGAGGCAGCCAGACTCCCATTCATAATTTTTTTGCATCCAACTCCAAAACACAATTGTTTAGAACCTGAAGAACTCATCTGTATGGACTAACCATTCAATCCATGAAGGTGGCATCTAATTAGCCTATACATTTATTTTTAGAGTGTGAGCGAAGTGGACAGAACAGGAAAAGGGAATGTTCCATTGAAAGGTAACAGGGCAAACAAATGCTGGAGTTATTCATAGCATGAGAATCCTGTGAAATAGGATTCTGCTTGCTCACCACAGTGCACTCATCCCAGTGACGGCAGATGGAGGGTCTGCATGTGCTAAGCTCCTTATATTTTCATGAAAACGCTTGCTGATTGGAGGCACAGACAACGAGGCTCTATTCTGAAGAGGTAAGTCATTAAAATCTACTTTTGAAAAGCATGTGGTAGCCCTCATAGGTAGTTTCAAATAATGCTGTTTCCAAAAGTTCCTGAAAGTTATGCCTAAGTGGAGCTGGAAACAGTGAGATTTCTAGGTGTGAAATTGAAATAGATAATACGTACATGTCCATACAGTCTGAACTGTAACAATATAAAATGCTTTAATGATAATTACCAGATAAAATTGATCTATTCTTAGGATCATTTAAGAATTTTTAAAAGAATTACCTTCATATTGTCACTGATAATTTTAGCTTTAGTTTATCATTTCTTTCATTGCCTACTTTATGCTATGTCAGGTTAGAGTGCTCACATGGACAAAGAGCACAACCAACGTTACTCTTTCTCCCTGGGAAGCCAGAGGACCCTTGCAGGAAGACGGGAGCTCACCTGTGTCCTGTGGCTGCCTGCTCCCCAGGAGGACAGAGCTGGAACAGGGCTGTGCCCAAGGAGCATCCCCAAACCTCACAAAGAGCTACAGACAAATCCACAGGGGCGATGCCAGGAAGCACCTTTAAACTCTTCCTTGAAACATCACTCTACGATTCCTTCTTTTCTTATAGGTTTTCTTTTCCATCACACAGAACATCTAGTGGGCTCCTGCTGCAGTCAGCGGCCAGGCCCTGACCACCACCATCTACCATCTCTGCGGTCCTACTTTCTCAGAAACCCACGCAAATGAGCCCCATGGTGTCTTTCATTCTCCTGCACTTCACAGTTCCGCCACATATTGGGCTGTGCCTGGTTCTTGGTTTCAGTCCTTGCAAAACCCACGAATAAAAAACTGAAGGTTTTCTTAATGTTAGCTGGTTATGCACCCTCAAATTTTCTCAAGCATACCCACCAGCTTCGTCTTCTGTTTCCTAAATAACATAAACTCAGATTTCCTCAATGTAGCTCACCAGGCTCGGAGCTCAAAACTTGAAACCATCTATGGTGAGGACTCTCATTGACTGGTCGCTAGAGTACAGGTACCCTGCTTTAGGCTTGTGCTTTTAAATCCAAATTGGCCAAAGCACTGAATGACCAAATCAATTTTGGAGGATTACTGTCTTCAAATCCCCCAGTATCCTAGATAATCAGACAACATAGAACTTAGGGCTGAGAAGACAGTCTGAATCCTTAATCCCATGGTGCCAGGTGACTCTGACCCAACCTACAGCCAGGAGTACTGATGCCCTTTCACAGCTCATAGCAATGAAGGTTCTGCTAACAGCAGGACACAACTTTATAAGATGTGAGAAGTAACTAATTTATGAAGATTCCCTCCCCAGCTGTCTCATGTGTCAGTGTTCAGTGGATGAAGTACGGTCCATGACAACAGTTTATCAAGGTTTCCAGGTAATAGTTGACAAATTAATCGATGTGGATGTCATTGGGCATTACTCTCCATCAATATTAAACAGCAAAGTGAACAGAACTTAGACATTTACTTTTGAGGCACTAGTGACGAAAGGCAATTATGACAAAGTGGAGGCATTAAAAATATTCCTGCAGCAATAAACAAGAGGCAGATGAGAAGAATGTGGGCTGTAATTGGAAATGGGCTCCCTTTATAGGAAGTGATGAAAGGAAGGAAAACAAAAGCAAACAGAACCTGTACAGGCAGTAATTGGAGTTGTCATATTTCATCCCATGCAATTAAAGGTTAAACTTATTTTCTCTGATTGTATTATTTAATTACAAAAGTAAATATGATTGAAAGGTAAAATGGAGTCTGTTAGATGCAATCCTAATAAAGCCTGAACTCCACCAAATGCTGTTTTGAAGATTTCGCTTATCATTTCTGATCATCATGGAGCACAGCTGTCAACACACTTATGGAAAATAACCAAGTGATTGTGATAATTGCTTCTTCATTCTATTTATTCTTCTGCTGTATTGCATGTAGAAAGGAAATTCTTTTTTTAAAAAAAGCTAAATCTAAAAATGCCTTGTACTCACCTGTCAGGAAAAGGGTAGCAGGAAATCTGGAGAAAGATAACTTAGAGCTGGACCGGTGAGATAGCTCAGCGGACTAAGCATCTGCTTAGGGACCAGAGTTTGATCTTCAGATCTGCATACCCTGTCAGCCCCACCCCGAAGCATGCTGAGCTGGTGAACTCACACAGTCATGGTGGTGAACATCTGTAATCCCAGTGCCGGGGAGGCTGAAAACAGGAGGATTACTATGAGTTCAAGCTCTGTAGTGAGACCCTGTACCAAATACACTAGTGAGAGAAAAAAAAAAAAGGTAACTTAATGCTGAGTGTGGTCATTGACTTGCAGAGGAGGATGCAGCCTTAGCAACGACTTGAAGAAATTGTTTGCACAAGTAATGCACAGGGAGCTCCAGCCTTGGGGTGAGGCACTGCCTGTGAGTTGTCAGAAACTCCTGCAATCGTGGGAACCACAGTTTCCATTATACAGTAGGGGAGACCAGGCAACAGAACCTCTATAGTTCACAATGGCATTTTAGTCCTTGAAAAAGAAGTGATGTTTCCTGCCCCACCAAGAGTCTACATTCTGTGGTTGATCTCCACTCCCTGCTCTGGTGCTGGGAAATAGAATGTCAGCTCCAGTCATTGCGTCTTCCCCAAGCAGTGCTCTGGAGAAATTCAGTTACTCTGCCCCTGATTAGATTCCAGGTACTGACTGCCCAGGGCTGGGAAGTACCTAGAAAGCAAGAAGAACCTTGATGACCTGTAGCAACCCACCTGTAGCTGTTGGCCTGCGCAGCCAAAACAACATACTATGGGACCGGGAATTCAAAGAGGGGAAATGTGCTTTTCCACCGTTTTGGAGTTAGAATTCCAACATCAGCTGCCTGCCTAGTATGTTTCTGGTGATGTCTCCTTTGCTAGATGACAGGTGGTCTCCTTGTCCTCATGCCCCTCCTTGGTGCATGAATGCACAAATAAATACAGAGAGCACAAGCTCCCTGGTGTTGCTGCCTGTACAGACACCAGCCTGTTGCACTAGGGCCCCAACCTCCCAATGTCACTTCACTGTTATTGCTCCCTTAAGGATCCCCACTCCAAATACAGCCATGCTGAGGTCTAGAACTTCAACACATAAGTGCAGGAAGACATACGGATGTGCACTGTAGCATTTCTTCTGTCCAGCGAAACACATATCCTCTATGTATGCAGAACACATTAATTTAATTTCAACAGCCTTTAAATCTTATTCCAGCATCAACTCTAAAGTCTAAAGCACAAAGATCTATGTACACAGGAGGATAGATCTTCCTATTAGACAAAAGCCAGTAGGAATTAGAAAGGAGAATGAGTGACAGTTTCTTTTCCTTTTAAAAATGAATTTAGGACAGGGTCTTCAGGCTGTGCAGGGTCTCACTATGTAGATCTGACTCATAGTTATTCTCTTGTTTTCAGTCCCCCAAGTGCTGGGATGAGTGACAGTTTCTAAGCCAGTTCAACCTGGTTTGACAAATTTCATGGATGTTAAACTTGAGAATGTTCCTCTTTGATGTTTTATCCCAAAGAAGCATGAAGGTGGCAGCACAAGCCCACTGGGGCAAAGCATTGTTCTAAACTTTGGCCCAGTGTCCTGGTTCTGCTGCATGAGCCTGCCTCCCACCACCCTACACACATAGGAAAGGGCATCTGGGCTCATGGAGACTAGAGACATGGCCTCTCCCTTTCAAATCCAGGAGGAGCCAGACAGATCCATGGCCCTGTGGGAGCACAAGAGCCCTACTGACATCTGCATCAACTTGAATTATTCTTCCCTCTCCCTAAAGGATGAATAAGTTTTAGGTCTATTGTTCCATCCTACAGAATTCTAGGCGTCTGAAAATCTTCCTTTGTTTGACGTGTCTTTGTACCCACTCTTTCAATTGGCAGGATATCCATTTATATAATGCTAACTCTGTCAGCCCTGCTGAGATGATGGTGGTTTCAACATGGTCTCTATCAACATGGTCTCTATCAGCATGGTCTCTACCAACACAGTCTCTATCAACACAATCTCTATCAACTCAGTCTCTATCAACATGGTCTCTACCAACATGGCCTCTATCAGCTGTCTCTATCAACATGGTTGCTATCAACACAGTGTCTATCACCATGGTCTATACCAGAATGGTCTCTAACAACATGGTCTCTATCAATATGGTCTCTATCAACACCGTCTCCACCAACATGGTCTCTACCAACACAGTTTCTACCAACAAGGTCTCCACCAACATGGTCTCTATCAACATGGTCACTATCAACACAGTGTCTATCACCATGGTCTATACCAGCATGGTCTCTACCAACACGGTCTCTATCAACATGGTCTCTGTCAACACAGTCTCTACCAACAAGGTCACTATCAACATGGTCTCTAACAACATAGTCTCTATCAACATGGTCTCTGTCAACAGTCTCTACCAACAAGGTTTCCACCAACATGATCTCTACTACCACTATTTATACCAGCATGGTCTCTAACAACATGGTCTCTATCAACATGGTCACTATCAACACAATTTCTACCACCATGGTCTATATGGTCTATACCAGCATGGTCTCTAACAACATGGTCTCTATCAACATGGTCTCTATCAACATGATCTCTGTCAACACCATCTCCACCAACATGGTCCCTACCAACATGATCTCTACCAACACAGTCTCTATCAACAAGGTCTCCACCAACATGGTCTCTATCAACATGGTCTCTATCAACATGGTCTCAGTCAACACAGTCTCTACCAACAAGGTCTCCACCAACACGGTCTCTACCAACATGGTCTCTATCAACAAGGTCTCTTCTTTTTTTTTTTTTTTTTTTTTTTTT
>NDGN011538830.1:779-11092 GCA_002564285.1 Tympanoctomys barrerae | reverse complement strand
GGGAGGGAACAGGGCCGCGATGTGGGCGTGGCGGGGGCGGGGCCTAGGGCGTCACGTGGAGGTCCGGGCGAGCGGGGAAGGGAAGGGGCGGGGCGGGCCGGCGGCGCGGCGCCCCGGGGAAGCGGACGCGCCAGTCCCGTAGCCTGCGGGCCGGAGATAGCAGTCCCAACATGGAGCAGCCCCGGAAGGCAGTGGTAGTGACCGGTACGCGGCGGTGGGGCCAGGCCGGGGCGGGGCCGGGGCAGGCTGATCGGCTCCGGGGTCGGAGGGGGCTGGGACTAGACGTGGTCCCAGGTCTCGGAGTTGTCACCGCTCGCGGGAGCGCAGCTTGGTGCCCGACCAGAAAGTGTCCCCAGCCCGGGTGCCCCGCCGTGGCCCAGAGCGCAGGCCCCGCGCCCCTCCTGCCCGGGAGTGCGGGAGACGCGGGCGCCACCTGCCCGGGCCGCCGGACTGGACCGCTCGGGCCCGGCCCTGCCCCCGGGCACAAAGGCCGAGCTTGGCGGAGGCGCTGGCCCGGAGCCCACCCTCGCCGTGCCCGGGGTTGCGCCGCGCGGGGGCTGCGTCTCCCGGCCGGACTTTCGGGGACTGTCTGTGCGCGACTTCCCGGAATCACCGTGCCCGCCGCCGGGACTTGGCCAACTTCCGCAGGCCTCAGTGTCACCTGCGCTCCCCGGCCAAGGAGCGACCCAACAGGTGCCTGCGCCCGGGGGCTGAGCCCTCGCCCGGCCGGCTGTGCCGGGGCAGGAGCCCGGTCGCCTGCCTAATCGCTGTCGCCACCTTCCAGAGTGGAGCACCCGGGAGCAGCCGCCCCGCCGTCCCGGGCGCACGCCCGTCCCACAGCCCTGACCTCCGTAGGCTGCTGAGCCCCGACTCATGGAACCCCTCTCTGAGACGTTTATTGATGTTATTTATTTCCTCGCACAGGCTAGGCAGGCGCTCGCCACTGGGCTACTCACCAGCTCATCTTACTTTTTATTCTGAGACAAGGCTTCTGAGTTGCCCGGGTTGGCGTGAACCGCAACGTCTTCCTGGCTTAGCCTCCTGAGTAGCGGGAATGAAAGGCTGGCAGGCGTGAGGCTCCACCCTGTGAGATGTTTCTGTTTTAATCTTAATAACCCTTGCCTGGGGGGAGCTGGTGACTCTTCCAGCTTCTTGCTGTGTGCCGTTGGGTCCCTGCCTTCACCTCTGGGCCTTCTTCTTCCTGGCTACTTAGACCAAGAAACACCACGCAGGTCACTCGCACAGCTGGGGTGACTGTCGGGCTTGGGAGGTGGGACCCAGAGCTTCACCGGCCCTTCCCCGTTCCTCACTCTGTGGTGATTCACAGTGCCAGTGTGTCCAGATAGGAGACAGGGAACAGGCACCACCAAGACAGTGATGACATAATGATAGGGAGGTTGCCCAGCTTGGTGGCACACTCCAGTAATCGTACCAGTCTGGAGGCTGAGGCAGGAGGATCATAAATTAAAACCCAGCCAGGGCAATTTGGTGTCTTAGACCCTGGCTCAAAATAAAAAATAAAAAGGACCTGAAATGTAGCACAGTGTAAAAGCCCAGCGTTCTATCCCCAGTATCAAAAAAAAAAAAAAAAAAAAGAAGAAAAAAGAAAAAGAAAAGAAAAAGAAACCAGAAGTTGTGTAAGGTGGGCATAAGCAATTGAGGAGTGGAGCGGCTAGCTCTGGCGGCACACTGTCATCCAGCACCCAGAGGCCGAGGCGGCAGAGGCATGAGCTCCAGAATTGAGTCTGAGGGCCGCCTGGAGTGCGCAGGGAGACCTTGTCTCAGAACCCAAAAAAACAAACAAAAAAAGAAATCGACAAAGGAAGAAGCCAGCTTGGGGGGTGGGCAAGACAGGCTGCACCTGGAGGGCCAGGCAGGGCTCAGGGTCTCATTTGGAAGCACCTGGGTGTGCCTAGATTCCGAACCTCCGCCCAGTGCTGTTGACGGTGCCGACCAACCCTGGAGCTCCTTGCCTGCTTCTCCAGCTGGGGACAGCGCCTGGCCAGGGGCAGTGTGGGCAGGGCCACTCGGTGGGTGACACATTACTTTGCTGTGTTTGCAGGGTTCGGCCCTTTCGGGGAGCACACCGTGAATGCCAGCTGGATCGCGGTCCAGGTAACTCAGGCTCGGGGGTGTCGGCCTGAAGCAGGTTCCCGCTGCACATATCTGGCCCCCAAGAAAGTCCGCCTTGCAACACTCAGGGCTACACATGCAGTGGACGGTAGCTGGCACCGAGCATCGTTGTTGAGTTTGGGGTGGGGGATGCTGGCCTTCCAGAATTCCCAGCCATCCCTGCGTGGTGGGTACAGGTTATTCTTTCTTAGAGGAGGGAGACTGAGAGAAGGTCTCGCTGTGTAGCCCAGGCTGGACTTGCACTTGGGGCAGTCCTCCTGCCTCAGCTTCCAGAATGCAGGGATGACAGGCATCCACCAGCATCCTTGCCAGTAACAGGTTCTTCTCAGAGCGGACACTTCACCTGGTAGGAGGGAGCACAGTGACCCTCGCAGTCACCTCCCAGCCACCCCTGCATACTAATGGCAGGGGGAGGGTGACTCTCTGGGTGTCCCCAGTCTGTGGGATCTTTGCAGTTTCTTACCAGATGGACATAGGGTAGGTTGGTGGGGGGAGACTGGAACAATGAAGAGAGAGACAGAATCGTTTCTCCTTTTATAAAACTTGGCTTGGCAGTGGCTGCAGTCAAACGCTATTAGTCTGGCCCATTGGCTGGCTGATTTAAAGTGGCCCCCGCTTCCCCGCCCGGCCTCCTGCCTTTGCTGGAAGACCCAAGCCAGAACCCCATCATCTGACCCTCCCACCCCGCCACCCCATCCCCCACCCCCGCCTCAGTGCCCCACCTCCGGTTTTTTCCAGCCCCTTCAGTGGGGCGCAGCGCAGAGGGCCTGGTGGGGACCCGCAGATGGGACCGTGTCCCCGGCCAGCCCGAGCCACAGACAAAAAGAGACAGCATGTCTGTGCAGACTCCTGTGTCGGGCTTTGTCGCAGTTCAGACAGGAGCCTTCACGGGGCTCAGGAACACAAAGCAGAGCGTCTGAATTCCTGGGCCCCAGACGCTGCATCTGCATGTAAATAGGAGAAAAATCAATTAAACAATCTTTGGAAATCCTCTGCCGCTTGCTTTCGGGTCGTGGCTGGCGGAGGAGGCTGGCGGCTTTCCTGCTCCCTCGCCCCATCTCCAGCCTCAGGTCTCCTGTTCCTGAAGTTGGTGGCACTTGAGGAGGACTCTGGGCCCGTCTCAGATGAAGAGGTAGATGATGCTCAGCTGCCCGGATCCGCACAGCTCCTTCTGAAAACAAAACCACCTCAAACCCAAAGATGTGGACCGTGAGCTCCTGTCTATACAGTCCAGGGCGTTTGGGGGGTTTTGTGCTGGATTTTAACACAGGGTCTCCCTATGCAGCGTAGGCTGGCTATGTGGCCCAGGCTGGTCCAAACTCCAGTGATCCTCCTGCCTCAGCCTCCACATCTGTCCCACAAGGAAATACACCTGGGTGCAGGTGTGCCCAGCGTCTTTCAGAAGCCGTCACAGAATCTCTGCCACCCTGCCCAGGGCGCCGGCTGAGGACACTTTCTGCTCCGCCTCAGTTTGTACAGCCCAGGCGCGTGTGTACGGAGCCCTCCGCCCGGGCCCGCCACCTTCCACCATTGTACTGTCTCCTGCACTGGGGATCGAGTTGGGAGCTGTGTCCTGTATGCCCCAGCGCCACAGAGTCACCCCACGCAGAGGGTCACCCAGCCCTTTTTATCTGAGGCAGAATCTCAATAAGTCCCTAGACTATGTGGCTCTGCTCCAACTTGCCACCCTCCTGCCTCAGTCTCCCTAGTAGCCAGGGTGACAGTGTTCACCACCATCTCAGCTTTCTCCCTCCAGCTTTTTCTGTCCCTCCCCCTTCTCTCTCCGCCTCTCTCCTGCTTTGCCCCCTCAGGCCTATGCTTCCTGGGGAGAACTTGCACCCACATGGGGTATGGGGATCATGGGATGGCAGGGCGGGAGACCCCTTCTCTTTTTCCCAGCACCCCACTCCCCATGTGTCCAGTCGCCTGGATCCTGGGAGTGGCTGGGCCCAGGTGGGTGTGAGGCCAGGGAGCCCCGGGGCTCAGCCGTCTGCAGTGGTCCTTTGGGAGCCGGTCACAGAGCTCAGTGACATGCGGGACAATTACCGCACAGCTCGTCTAGACAGACCTGCTAAGGATATTACGGGCAAACAAAGAGGGCCTTTATCATGGGGTCAAGGGAGTCGGTCAGCCGCGCGGGGCACGGGTGTGCTCAGGTGGACGGGTGGGCTCCCCTCCCCGAGCTGCCCGTCCTGCAGAGAACCACGCTGAACAGGAGCCAAGTGACACCCACGTGTCCACACAGCTCTGTGTAGACGTCAGGCTGTCTCCACCCGGCTGCCCTTTAAAAACTGGACAGGAAACCAGGCGTGGTAGCGCAGGCCTGTCGTTCATCCCAGCTCCTATGAGGCTGAGGCAGGGGGATCACCCAGAGCTTGAGGCCAGCCTGAGCTACACAGCAAGACCCTGTCTCAAAAATTTAAATAAGTAAATGAAACCACTTTCTTTGTGACTGTGTCCCAATACCAGCCCTTGGAGCCCCTGGTGCTGCATGGCCCGGTGGACAGGCTGCCTCCTGGGGCCTGGAAGTGTGGGGCAGAACGGCCCCGCCCGGGCCTTGCAGGTGGCCACTGCACATGTCACTGCCTCTGCGTGCCCGCGCCCTGCTCCACAGCCAGGGGTGCTTGGGGGTGGCCCGGCTGGGGCAGGGTCCCAGTGGGAGCTCTGCACGAGGGGAGGGGTGGCCCCGTTTTCTTTCCTTTTGATACTAGGGATAGGACCCAGGAGTGCCCACCACAGAGCTGCATGAGCCGGCCCTTGTTATTTCATTTTATCTTGATTTTATTGGTGTTGGGAACCACAGCCAGGGCCCTTGGGTGGCACGGAAGCCCCTTGCTTCGGTTTTATTTATCTTGAGACAGGCGCTCACTCAGCCACCAGGGTGCCTCGGCCTCCCCGAGTGCTCGGGGAGCAGGCGTCCCCTGCCTGGCCGCTCCGGCAGCCCTTTTGAGACAGGGTCTGGCTGGACTGCGCAGGCCAAGCCAGGCAGGGTGGCATGTGCCAGGCGGGGTGGCATGTGCCCGTCACCTTAGTACCTGAGGCTGCAGGCAGCCTGCGCTAGTAGTGAATTCAGGAGCAGCCTAACCTGCGTGGCGAGGACTCGCCTCAGGAAGCAAGACACAAACGCAGAGTTGCCAGACTGACCTGGACCTTGAGCGGTGCCCGCCTCGGCCTCCCAGGTGTCCCGGGCCGGGTCGGGCAGCTCGGTGGTGGGCATTCCTGGGTCCCCTCCGGCACGCGTGGCTGATCTGGCCTTGCGCCTGCCAGGCGGGCGCTGTGCTGCTGAGCTTGAACCTGGGCACAGTCCTGTGACCTGCAGCTGCTCCTTGGCTTGTTCACTGTCCTTCGAGTGTCTTGCAAGCAGGGGAGGGTGCCAGGTCCACACTGCCCTCCACTGTCCCTTGCCTTTAATCCCCGGCACCCGAAGGGCCCCTCCGTCCTCCTCTGCGTCCCATGGCACAGTTCATTCCGTGAACTGCTGTGCGCTCCTGTTCTATCATCTGCTCTTGCGGAGGCTGAGACAGGAGGATTGAAAGTTCTACCTTACCCTGAACAAATGAGAAGGAAGAAGTGTCCGATGGACCTGCCTTGTGACTGCCCCGGGGCTCGAGGCTCGTAGCCTTCCTTCCCCTGGTGATCTACCCGTGCCTTTACCGTTCTGTCCCCCGCTGCTGCGGATGGAGCCAGGGCCTGCACACGGAGCTGACCCCCAGCGCTTGTTTTATATTTTTAGTTTGAAACAGTCTAGTCACCAAGCCGCCCCGGCTGGGCTCGAACTTGCAATCCTGCTGCCTCAGTGCGCCCGCCAGTACCGCTGGCTAACGCACAGCCCGGCCTGCCCTGCCCCCTGCCCTCCCTCCTGGCCCGGCTGCTGCGGGAGGGAGGGAGCGAGGGACCTGCCAAGTGCGGCGGCGGTGGGCAGCGCCACCGAGGCCCGAGTTGAGGTTTCAGATTTCCCGTGAGGTTCAGGAAAAGGCGGGGACGGGAGTCGCGCAGGGCCCGAGGATTTCAGATCTGGCGCTCGGGTGGATCCCAGCTTTCACAGCCCCAGCGAGCGAGCGAGCGGTGCACGCCCCCCTGTGGGGGCCTTGGACGTGGTGCTGCCGGGGCTGATGTGAGCCTCCGCGTCCTGCCTGTTGTCTCTGACATCCCGATGCAAGTTACTGACTCAGCTTTGCTCCGGGGCTGGCTTCCTTCTGGTACCGGGCATGCAGCCCAGGGCCTTCACCCTGCGCTGGCCCGGGATCCTCCTGCCTCAGCTTCCCCAGTGCAGGGATGACAGGCGTGCGCCAGCGCACGCAGCTCCTGCTTTTCTTAAATACAGGGTTCTGTCCGGGCTTAAGAAGCAGGCCCTGCCACGGGGACTCGAGACACTTGGAGCTCCCAGGGTCACGGCAGAAGCGGGTCCTAGGAGAGCCCGGGGCTCCTGGTTTTGCCTTCTCATTGTCGACTCGGTTCCCAGCGGGTGCAGCCAGTTCCCTCTTTGTCCAGACGGTGGCGCCATCTGGCCATGGCACACCCGGAAATACCTGGCTCAGTTTTTTCAGTTTTGGTAAAGTCCAGTTTATCTTGTTCTTCTTTGTGTGGTGCGGAGGGTGGAGTCCAGGGTCTGGCCCATGCCAAGCAGGTGCTGTAGCCCTCAGCCGCACCCCCAGCCCCATTTTCGGCCCCTAAGATGTGACCTCACTCGGTCAGCTTTGATGGGCCCTAAACTCACTGGCGCTGGCTACCCTCCTGCCTCAGCCTCCGAGTACCAGGGACTGCACTCATGGACCCCCGTGCCTGACCCCTGTCCATATTTTTTTCTTTCGTTTTTACCTGTGAGTTGTGTGTCTTTTGATCTGTCTTGTTTTGAAATACATTCTCACTAGACAGCTTTGTCTGGCCTTGAACTCATCTGGGCAGCCCAGGCTGGCCTCAGATTCTCGGTGACCGTCCTGCCTCAGCCTCACCAGTGGAGTGCTGAGATGACCGTTGTGGGCCGCCCCGCCCCGCATGATCTGTGTGTAAGAGAGAAAAGAGCTGAGGGATCGCTGTCTTAGCCCAGTTTCTGTTGTTTATCGCCCAGCGCAGCGAGCTTGTTTGCTGCATGGCCCTGGCCCTGGCTGGGGAGGCCACCTCTGGGGCCTGCAACGTCCCCAGGCCCGGCTGGGGTCACAGGGTGGGAGGCAGGAAGTGTGGGCGGGGCCCGGCCTCGGCTTCGGGGGCTTCCGCTCTGGGGACTCGGCAGTCACACGGCTGGGATGGGCCTGTCCTCCCAGAAGTGTCCGATAATCGCGGAGGTCCCGCCTCTACTTATGTGGCTTTTGTTTTTCTGGGGATGGAACCCAAGGCTTGGCGCATGCGCACCCCTTCTCTCTCTTTCGTTCTTTTTTTCTTTTTATTCCCCCCTCCCCCAGCCCATCTCTTTCTATATTTTCATTTTTGGGCCTTTTGAGACGGGGTCTCGTTATGAAGTTCAGGCTGGCCTTGAGCTTACTTTGTAGCCCAGGCTGGTCTGGAACTCGCAGCGATCCTTATGCCTCAGCCTCCTGAGTGCTGGGGGACAGGCTTGCGCCGCCATGCCTGGCACCTGGAAAGGCTTCTCGCCAAGCCCACCTGCCGTCCCCAGGCCGTGGGAGCGCTGTGCCCGCGTCCTGTGCGCCTGGGAGCCCCGAGCATCCCTGGGCCTTTCTACAGGAGGAAACTGGGGCTCAGAGAGGTTCAGTGTCCTTCCCCGGTCACACAGGCAGGGCCGCGCCCAGCAGGCTGCAGGGACAGTGCTGGGTGGCTTCTGGGGGAGGACAGCGGTGATCCTGCTGCCCGGGCCGGGCCGGTGCTGTGACCCCCTCTGCCTCCCCAGGAGCTGGAGAAGCTGGGCCTGGGTGACAGCGTGGATCTGCACGTGTACGAGATCCCGGTGGAGTACCAGACGGTGCAGAGGCTCATCCCAGCCCTCTGGGAGAAGCACAGCCCGCAGGTGAGCCCGGCCCGGCCCTCCTTTGACTTGATTTTGAGATGGGGTCTTGTTAAGTCCCTCAGTTGCCTAGGCTAGGCTTCACCCTGAGATCTTCCTGCCTCAGCCTCTCAAGTCTGGGATTATAGGACTGCATCGCACTGCCCAGCTGTTTTTTGAGACAGGGTCTGGCTGTGCAGGTCAGGCTGGCCTTCAACTCACTATGTGGTCCATGCTGGCCTTGAACTCAAAGTAATCTTACTGCCTCAGCCTCCTGAGTGCTGGGATTATAGCCCTTTGGCGCCACGCCAGGCTTCCCCCCAGCCTGGTGCCCCCACACGTGCCGGGCCCCCACCGTGCACCCCGGCCAGCTCCCTCCGCTCGGCTGAGGCCCCGAACCTCTCAGAGGGGCCTGCCTGTGGCCGCGCTTTTCCCTCAGCGTAATCCTGGGGTTAAACTCAAGTGTGTCCCAGTCACATGTTGCACGAGGACAGGATCCGTTCCAAGGGAGGTCAGCAGACGATTGCATCATTGTATAAGCGGCCGAGCGAGCAGCTGCCTGGCCAGGAGGCTCCCCGGCCCCGCCTAGCCACAGCCCAGCCCCTGATCTAAATTTAATTGAATTGTTTTTGAAACAAAGGTCTCGGTTTGTAGCCCATGCTGGCCTTGTAGCACTGTGTAGCGGGCGGATCGTCCTGCCTCAGCCTCCCCAGCGCTGGGAGACAGGGCACCATGGAGCCCAGCCCAGCCTGACTCCTGCAGCTCCACGCGGTTGTTCACAGTGTGTGCAAAAGGCACGAGGAAGTTAAGCTCTTCACTTGGAGCCCAGCTTTTAACAAATACTGTATCGCAAGCATTTAATAGCCTACGTCATTAGATTTTCTTTTAAAATTACATTTTAAAACATTATTTTTAACCAGGCATGGTGAGGTACCCCATCAACCCAGCACTGAGGAGGCTGAGGCAGGAGGATAAGTTTGAGGCCAGCTTGAGCTACACAGCAAGGCCCTGTCTCAAAATACATACATACATACATATATACATACACGCATACATACATACATTTTCAGGCTAGGGTAACTTTTTATAATCAGCATAGTCATTTAATTATGGGGCAAAAGCGCCTGTTCAGGCAGAGCTCGGCAGCCGGGGTTCGGCCCCCAGTGCGCCATGCCCGCCCCCCGCATGCGCTGAGACAGTGACTGCACCTGTGATCCCAGGCTTGGGAGGCTGAGACAGGAGGATCACTGCGAGTCTGATCTGGGCAGTGAGACCCTGGAGACTCTAGATACCATGTACTAAATGCATAAAAAAATAATTATGGGGCACCTATATATATATATTTAATTTTAAGAAATCTTTTATTTGTTTATTTACTTGCTACAAGGTCTCACTGCACAGCTCAGACTCACAGTGCTCTTCCTGTCTCAGCCTCCCCAGCACTGGGATTGTGGCACGTCCCGCCACACCCACTTCCGGTGGCTGGCTCAGCACCCGGGGAAGGGCCGGCAGGCGTGGTGCCAGGAATCCGGTCCCTGTGCTTGCTAGGCAGGCACTGCGACTGCCGAGCTGTCTGCCCAGCCTGGGCCTCCATCTTTGTTTCTGTGCTTTTCATTGCTTTTTTGTTAATTTTGAACACTTTTATGAATAACACTAAAGTGATCGTCTTTCTCACATGTTTGGTAAATTGTAGGCTAAATCTCTGAAAGGTATGCCTGGGTTTTTGCCCTTGGCCACTGGGAGTATGATCAAAAAATGCTGAATGTGGACATTTACAGAAAGTCATCCCAGTACGCAGCCTGTCGCCACGAAGCCTCGCAGCGCCACACCCGCACGCCATCGGCCCAGCCGCTTCCTGCGCAGCGCGGGGGTCCTCGTTCATGAGCTTCTTTAGCGGCACGGTGGCGCCCGCCTCGAAGTCCTGAGTGATTCGTGGGGTATGCCCATGGTCGTTGTCATCCTGGGGAAGGGCCAGAGCCACCTGGCCCAGGCTGGTGCGCAGAGGGCATGCGGACAGCGTCACGGTTGTACGAACCAGCCTTTCCAAGGGGTGAGGCCGGGGATTTAGCTCAGTGGCACAGAGCCTGCCTGGCAAGTGCAAGGTCCTGAGTTTGATTCCCAGCACCAAAACCCAAGAAACCTAAACCGGAGGATGGCAAGTGGTGGTATCTATCGTTCACCGTATTTTTTTTGCAGAACCGGGGATTGAACTCAGGCCCTTGCGCTTGCCAGGGAAGCGCTTATT
>NDGN011538826.1:7272-26499 GCA_002564285.1 Tympanoctomys barrerae | reverse complement strand
GGACAGGAGCTTTCTTTCTTTCAATAAATATATTCTGCTCATAAAAAAAAAAATGAGCCCATCCTTACTGGAACACATGGTGTAAAGTCTCATGCATCCATTATTTCTGAGAATCACATGGACGTATAACTCTGAGATCACATTTGGAACTTTCAGTTCCTCAGAGAAAAAGTCTGTGGCATGTACATCTTTGAACATTTATTATACAAAAGAATGTCAAGTACTTGGTAGACACCAGGAACATCTTCTAAATGTATTATGTGGAGATATGACAGGCTGAAATGGAGATAGTGACAATGACAACAATAGCCTTACTCATGACAGCATCATTTATTGAAGGGTTACAAAGTACCTGGAACTATGATAAATAGTTTGACAAGAAATATCTTATTTGTTTTTGCAGTAGCCTCATAAGGTAGTGTCACTATTGTCTTCATTTTACAAATGAAAAAGCACCATTATGGAAATAGTAAACCATTTGCCCAATCCAATTAATAAGTGTCAGAACCAGGATTCAACTCCAAACAGATCTATCCCATAAATACTCAATGGAAGTGAGACATTTTGGCCCCAAAGGGTATTAAGCAATGTTTGGAGACAGTTCATGTTGTTGCAACTGAGGAAACACAATAGGCACATGATGAGTAGAGGCCAGCGATCTAGAAAACTCTTATAAAAGCATAAGACAGTCCCTCAAATACCTGGTCCAAAATTCTGGGAGTGCCAAGAAACCCTGTGTATCCTTATGATCCTCTTAATCACTAAGTTATACTATCTCTGGATGTATTTTTTCTTCCAGACACCAAAGCCAAATCTTCAAGATCCTATCTCAACCTCCTGGAAGATTTATTGGAAATAAATACATGTGCTTGTGAATTGATCCCATTATAAAATATCCATTTGCATACATCTCAGATGTACATATCCCATGAAATGAGGGTTCCTGGAAAGATGATGTCACTAATAAGTTCAATCGGTGAGGAAGGCTGGAACTGTGGCCAGGTAGTCCTTTCATAGTTGGAGCCCCGCAGCTTCAGCCTTTTAACCAGCGGCTGCTGTCCTCGGTGCTGAAACTCTGTCAGCCTCTGAGGGACATGAATCAGCAAAGCCACTGGGTTTGAGCGGAAGTTCTGCCCACACACCCAAGCGCACCCGCAGGGCTGCACTCTTTTTTCTTTTCTAACCTCCAGATCTCAAGGACATTCTCCCCTTACTCTTGGAAGAAGTTAATTAACATGCAGGAAACATTGCTATTTTTGTGTCCATTTGAAGAATTTTTGGTCTTGGGCTTGACAGGGTGGTGATTGTTTGCCTTCCATTATTTATTCCTTCAACCTTCAAGGACTTTCCTGCCACTAAGTACACAGACTTTGCCACACGTGCTGTTGTGCATGCACGTGCCCACGTAATCCACATTAAGAGGGTGCAGGGAGAGAGTAGCCATGCTTGGAAGAGAACAAGAAGCAAGGTGTCTTAAAAGAGGAGACAGGAAAGTGAAATTATGGATTCAGGAACCATTCTTAACAGCCAATTAGCCAGTAACTCGGATTTAATTGGTAAGTGGGGTTATGTTCCTTCCTCCTAGCCACACTGTAAGTTGGGTGATAAGATGTTTGATAAGAGCATCTGTGAGCTGATCTCCCACCGGAAGACTGTCTTAGAGGTCATTATGTCTTTCAGGAAGCTGCAGAACTTACAATGTAAAATGCAGAGGATCCGGCATGGAAAGGGAAGCTCAGTGTTACACAGCTGAAGTGCTTTCTCTTATTCTTATGTTCCTTTGGACCATACTTGAGAGGAACGCTTGTTTGAAAGGTTACAGATAACACATGAATTCCACTAATTCCTGCAGGATGCTTACAGACATCTAACCCTCATAAAGGGTATTTGAAGTACAAAAAAGACCTTCAGAAAATTTGGGCAGATGGGTCAATATGTGTGTGTGTGTGTATGTGTGTGTTTGTGTGTGTGTGTGTGTAAATGCACATATGACTCATCCATGTAACTGCTTCAGAATGCTCACATGGATGCATGGCAAATATCCCTAAGCATTTCACACTGTGTTGTTGGAATACTGTATCAACATCAGTTTCTCCTTTACACCATGGTTCTCTTGGGAAATCTGTTTTGTTTTGTTCGCCTACCTACCAACATTGGTAACCACAAGGAGGACAGTTTTTTTTTTTCCATCATGGACTGGTATGCCAGATGTTTTGGGGCCCTAGTCTGATCTTTCCTTAGATACCCTTTATGCTCATGGAGTAGCAAATATGAAAGAGCTTGCCATGATTTCATTCTATAGATGGAGAATCTGAGATCTAGAAAAGTGACTTAAATCCACACAAAATCACAAAGTGGGTGGGACCAGGACCTGGACCAGGCTTCATGACTCCCACTCTAGGGCTACTTCCTCTGTATTAATCATGGTTCCTCAGCCACAGGGAGTTAAGCTGGCATGTAACAGAGAGCTGCTTTATGTACTGGTGTGTAAAATATCCCTCTATTTTCCAACCTAAAGAGACCCTGTAGCCTCTTTCTTCTCCCCTAGAGATTCTAGACACCTCAGTTTTAGAATCCATCCTGGTCAGGGTGGATTAAGGTGGTGGTGGGGAGATAGTCTTTGACTACCCAGATCTGACTTGGTAGTAAATAAAGATCTCCTGGTAGAAAAGTATAAGAAAGCCATGAAGAGCCAGGTTAGCATCTATAGGAGCCATGGAGAAGACAGCCTCTGCTTAAATCCTTCTGTGGTTCCCATTGCCCTTAAGATAAGATAATATCCATTTTGATATGGAGAAAGAGTAGTTCTTTCCTACCTCTCCAGCTCCCTCTTGCTCTCTCCAAGGAGTCATTTCTCTTGGTGGGCCACCCTTTCTCATCTCACTCTTCACATGTACTAGGGATACTTCCTACTCTTTAACCCCTGCTTTATCTTAAGTTTTATCCTAATCAGTGCTTCCTTTGCAAGCTGGTCTTCTAGTCCATCTTTTATCACCTCATTGCCTAGAGAAAGACAAACCATTTGTATTTGGTATACTTGGATAGCTCAGTGTCACAAAGGATGAATAAATAAAAGAATGAATAAATATCACTCTGAGCTTCTTCAACAGAGTTGGTGAGTGGCTGAGTGTGAAGCAGAAAAGAGAAATGTGAACAGAAAAAAGAGATAGAATTGATGTTTCTGAAGCCAAAGCCCTAACAGAAGAGGCTACAGGGCTGAGGGCTCCCCAACAGACCTGAATTGCTATTCTGTTGTTCACTGGCCTTCAGCTTGCTGGGCATGAAGGCGGGCTGGGCGGAGGTGTCTACAGCTAAACAGCTGCAATCTAGGAGAGAGGTAATTGCAGGATTTGAAGGCAACTTTTCTGTCTGGCTCTGCGGGTGTGGAGGAGAGTGAGCACAGTTCTCTCCATTGTAGAGCTTACTGAATGTCAGAGACAGCTGCAGAGGGAGCTTCATGGTATCCAATGTGTCGGCTTGGGGCAGGGACAACCTCTAAGGGAAGGTGAAGGGTGTTTGAGGAATAATGTCTCTGGAATAAAAAGATAGGAGAAGGGAGTGAAAAGTAGGGTGATGAGGTTGGAGGGTGTGATCCAGGGAGAAGAGATGGAGGTTGAGGTGTATACAGCTCCAGGAAGCATCATACAACGTGAGGCGCATGAGAGATTTCTGACACTCGCTCATACTTCTAAGGGGTGCTTATGTTGTTCTTAGAAACTTGTCCTGTGATACACCTTCTCCATAACAGAGCTATTGAAGGGCCAAGGTGACCAGTGGCTTGTGAACTTAAGCTTTTGTCTCAAACCAACTGCATTCCAATTTCAGCTTTGCCATCCATGGACTGTGTGAGCAGGCAAAGGCCCCATCTTACCCCTCTGTAGAATAGTTATAATTCCTATTCCAGTCTCAGAGGCTGTGCATTTTATTGACATGAAAGTTAAAAATGGGATGTTCCACAGAAGGCACTTAGCACAGGATCTGGGATATCAGAGAAGCTTGGTAAAGAGGGAGCGATGATTGATAGTTAAGATTTGTTCATGACTAGTTAATCTTTATTATTTATTAATGACTTTATTTAAAAACTAGACCCAGGCAGGGTGGCACATGCCTGTAACCTGAGTATTCTGGGAGGCCATGGCATGTTTCAGCCCAAGCTGGGCATTTTAGCAATTTATCAAGATCCTATCTCAAAATTAAAAAATAATAAAAATAGAAGCAGAGGATGTAGCTCAGTGTCATGGCCCTAGGTTCAATCCCCCGTGACTGCCCCCCCCAAAAGTAATATCAGTATGATCATTAACCCGGGATTTCCCCGTGATCCCAGGAGGTCTGATATATGGTAAAGGTCATTTAAATATGGTACATAGAAATAAATGGACAAGCAGGAAATCAAGAAAGCACTCATCATAGGCCTGGTGTTTGCTACCCAGTTAGAAGCTTTGCATTTTAACCCTTCTGCTTGGAACACCCTTCCCCAAGTTCTTCTGCGGTGACTGCTGATCCACAGGCCAGGAACTATCCCACAGTGTGAATTCAAGGAGATTTCCTTCCCTGTATTCTTATAGACAGCTGAGTTAGGTAGAAATGTTATGTACAGGCAGTCAGGTAGGGCTGGGCCCTTGAGGGAATCAGTATAGACATGAAAACTCATTACAAATGTGGCTGGGGGCACATCTGTTGGAGGCCAGGTCTCAAGATAAAGACACAATAATCAGGCCCAAGTGGTAACACCAGGTCTAATAAAGTCTGGAAAAACATCAGTTATCTCAGTGGGTGACTGAGATTCTGAGACCCATCCTTTATTGAAAAGTTCTTTGTTCCTTCCCTATGTACGTACTATGTGGCTTCCTTCCTCATTGGATCAATGTTGCCTAAGCAGCCATACTTACAACCTTATTGGTTGATCATATCTTTAACAGATACTGTACCTATGTGATTTTTCTCTATAAGACCTCCCATGAAAACTGGGGTCTTTGGCAACCCACTTTCCAGGTCCCCTTACGTTTCTCTTAGACACAGCTATCTGTCCTTCAGTAAACATTTCTGACTCTTAACCTCCATTGTTTCTTAGAATTCTTTCGTTTATTTTGGGGAACATAAGCCTGGCCTATTAGACATCCAGGAGGCTGGAAATTATAATATTTCCCTTATAGCCTTTAGATGTCCTATATCACACATCACTCTGGGAAGATCAGGATTCTGTGACCTTCTAAAACCAGCTAAGAGTGATGGAAAGGACTTTCGCCCAAGAGAATAGACACCTGGGATTTTATTTCTGTTGTTTTTAGCCTTGAGACTCACTTTAGGAAATCTGATATTTTGTCTTTCTAGCTAATCATCTTTTGATTTTGTTTTTGGCAGAACCGGGGATTGAACTCAGACCCTTGCACTCGCTAGGGAAGTGCTTATTCCACTGAGCCATGTCCCCGGCCCCTCTGATCATCTTTTGAATGGGAAAGATGCTTACTGTGGATGTATAGGATCTCACAGTCATTTGTTGTTGGCCTGGATCTCCTTACAAATTATTTAATAAACTCCTTCTATGAGCCAGGCATTGTAGAGTTCTAACTAAATCTTAGTGAATGAGACAGGAAGATTGCTATTCTAGTGGAACTCACAATATGTTATGGGGGGCAAACCTTAAAGATAGAAGTGCTCTGAAGAACAGGTTCATATCAATAAAATTCATTGTACACTATGGTATGGACAACAGAAGAAGGAAGAGAAGAAAATAGGACAGACTTTCTTGAAATCTGGATGGCAGGAAGGAAGTAGCTCCTCAAGGGAGACCTGGGTAGAAGTTAGAGAAGCATGCTCAAAGGTCTTGAGGCAGGAGACAGAGCTGAAAAGGAGAAAGAACTGAAAAGGGGGAAGCATGACTTGAGCAAAATGGCGAATGAAAATTAGGAGGAAGACAAGTTCAGAGAGGTTGGTAGGGAACAGGTCTTGAAAGACCTGCAGATGACAGGAAATTTGAAGTGAGGCAAGGGATGTGAGCTCTTAGTCAGGGGTAAAGTCCCAAGAATAAGAGCAGCACTACCAAGCTGTCCCTAGCCTCTCAGTCTCTCTGTCAGCAAGGTGAGATAGCATCGGCTGTATTAGCACCTCTCACCCAGGTATAACAACGGTGACATCTCCTTGCAAGAAACATCAAGTGACGTCTCTATACAGCAGCATAGCTTACCTAAGCTTCATTGTAGCTGCACCAGGCACGGTGGCCTTGGTTATGCCAGCACTTAAACAAAGCCGAGCTATTATCAAAGGGGAGGGAGCATTCTGCAGACTGTTTTGAAGCCATGATGTATGTGGCTATTCTGGGCCTGGTGGGAGGGAGGCAGGGAAGGGGGGGGGTGCTGGCCGGAAAAGCTGAGTTATTTCAGGACACCGCAGCAGGCAATTTGTAGCCTGGCTGTGCAGAGCAGATCTGAATAGACTGGAAAGGCTGAGAGATCCTCTCAATTTCTGGAGTTAAAGGATGTCCCTAGCTGCTCCAGAAGAGGTGATGGTTTTGCTATGCAGCGTGGCATGGCTCCTGGAAGCAGACAGGGCCTGACTGTGTCATCTTGCACTGGTGCCCAGTAGATGCCAGGCATGTGACCAAGTACCTTACATACTTTATCTCCTTGAGTACTGCCACATAGTTTCTGTGTTGCTCCCACTTTGGATAAGGAAGCCGAAGGCCAGCGAGGTTGCGACAGGCTATGCAGTGTCCTTCTGCTATTAGATGCAGAATTGCAATTTTCAACTGGGCTCTCCAGATTCCAACTTGTTTCTGTGGTGTTACTTACCCTCCTTCCTATTACCCATGACAAAAAAGGGGTCATCAGGACAGCTAAATGAGATGTTACATACAAAACAGTGCAGCACTTGGCATGCAGTGTGTCTTCTGTGGTTGAGTGTACACCAAATGTGTGGCACTTTGTTCTTGGTGATGTGTGGGGGTGGGTGATAAAGGCAGATCTTAAAACACCAGGAGGCACTGGCTAGACCGGGACTTTGTCACCAGTACTAGCTGGCCACTTGGAAGAGAACCTGGACTAAAATTTTTATAGAAACCCCAGAGAGGGAAAGAAAAACACAATGTTAATCATACTCATAAGTAACACTATCACATGTGCTCTTTTAAAAAGTCTTGCCAGTTGTGTAAGGAGGCAGTTACTGTTCCAGGTTACCAGGGGGAACACTGAGCCTCACAGAAGATTCTGAAGTTGTCCATTGTAACAGAACAATCCGGTGGGATGTAGAAGTGGTGAGTCCTCTCTGCTACCTCCTGGTGAGCACTTCTAACTTCTCAATAAAGGTTGTAAGTTAGATTTCATGGGGACATTGTTTTCCCTGCAAGCATCCATTCTCTCTCATGATAGTGAGTAGCAGATTCTTCTCTGAGGGTCCACAACCCTCTGTACTACATCAACCGGTCTTACTCAGGCGGAAGTGGCTTAATCCCAGCTCAGGGATACACATATGGTTTGGTCCTGTCCATGCAAAACATCAGATGTCCCTGTATAGTGATTGGCTCATGGATAGACACTTGTCCAAACACCAGTCAGAGCCAGCAGAATTTAGCTCTGGAGCTTGTATTAAAACCACTGAGAAGGGACTCTTTGGGAGCTCGATTTATAAAAAAGGATAAAACCATGGTACTCTGGCAGCCTTCCTATCACCCAGGAGTGGAGGTTACATAGGAATAGAATTGATACCAAGGAGAATAGTGTCAAGAAATAAACAGAAGAATGGAATCGCTTGAGCTTCTCCCTCCAACTTGACCTGATGCCCTTGGACTCTCCACATATGAGAACCAACATAACCTATTCTGCTACTGGAGTTACCTTGTATGTTTTATGTTCTTTATAACCCATAGCTAATAAAATCAATATTATAATTGATAAAAACTTACTGTGGGTTTACAAACTGTCAACATTTCTAGGAACAGTTAAGAACCTGGGCACTAGAAACAGGAGGCTTGCCTGACCCTCCCACTTCCTAGATGTGTGACTCTTGGTAAGCTTTTGCTTCTCTACCCATCATCTATACAGTGGGATAATAACAGCTCCTGCCTGCCCAAATCCTGAGATAATATGCATCTAAGACTTGGAATAATGCATGGCACAGAGTAGACGCTCAAGAAATAGTGGTGTAATTTTGAACACAGAAAGGTTGTTTTATTCCAAACCAGGGACCCATAGAAGCACCATGATACAAACTGACACTTTAGTCACAAAATGAACCCAGTGACAGGTGCTACTTTTTGAATCCCTACTGCGTGCCTTGTGTGATTATTTCACATTGACCATGCAAAAAAAGAAATTGATTATCTCCACTTAACAGACTAGAAACTCACAGTCAAAACCTTGCTGGAGACAACAGTCTTGATGGAGTTGTCACGTCACCTGGGTTTGCTTTCTGCTAGGTCCTGTCTCCTACATTTCCCGAATCTCAGACACTTCTCGTAAGACCCAATCTGAACTTTGTACATTTACACCTGGGTTTCCTACATGACCATTTGCTTATCATTATTCTTGAAATTGACTTGCCTTTTAACCTAATAGATTTAATTAAAAAGGAAACCTCTTAGCAGTTTTGTAAATGGAACATGAGTGTCCCCTTCATAAGATAGCCTCCAAAACAGGTATGATGAAAACAAAGGAACATTATTAAATTCCAGCCATAGAGTGCTACCTGCCCCAGGCTCTGAGTCTCACACCTGCTCCCTCTTTTGTTAAGGAAAGAAGATTAACAAGTGCTGAGAGGTGTTAAAAAAGGGCAGCTCAGAACTGAGGTGAGGCTCTGACAATTGGAAAGGAAGTGAACTGAAAGGGCAATTGCTTTCTCTCCGTGGGATTCCGTGATGTTTCATTCTGCGTCTATGGAGCTGCCCAAAATCCCTCAGATGAATAGAAAGGGTCTAAAACTTTGGAAATCATAGGAAACTCCAATCTTTTCTAGAGACTCTTTGTTTATCACATCACATTCTCCTTCTTTCTACATACAGTTGGATATCCTAGATCACTGTCTATGTCAGTATTTTATTTGAATTAAGCTAAGCAGGAAACAGATGAATATAACTAACTAACTAACTAACTAACTAACTAACTAAATGAATAGTGAATTTGCAAGGATCTTTCCTCAGTTGAGTCCTGGAAACACAAAACTGCACACTAACATGTGTACTAGATTATCACGAGCCCGTCACATACGGAAGCTGGTGGGTCTTATCAGTCAGAGCTCACTGCCTTGTCCTTCTCTTGCGTGACTAGCACCCATCCCCTGCTACAAGGTAGCCATCTCATCCCCAGGAACTGCCGCAGTTGCCATGGTGATGATTCTAAACAAGGACTGTGATGTAATTCTCCCAGGACGTGTGGCATCAGGCAGATGAATTGAGCACATTGCATCTGATTCAGACTTTTGGGGAGAAGGATGTCATACTATTCCATTAGAGACAGAAAGAAGAAAATGTTAAATCCATGCTGGCCAAACTCTAAAGTGGTGCATTTTAGTTGTGTGTAAGGGTAAGTCATTCAGTCTGAATCTAGATACTCTAAATGCCTTTCTCTAAACTGCAGGGCTCACAAATGATCTCGGTTAGCCAGACAGTAACAGAGGCAGTGATATCAAGGGACATAGGAATTAGTTGACATTTATTATATGTCTGACTGTGCTTCGAAAATGTTTTCTATCTAACACTGGTTCTACCATAATTAAAAGTTGCTCATTCTTCTATCGTGGAATCCAAGATGTGACTGTGTATCCAAACAAGAAGGAGAAATGCTAGGATAAAAATAAAAACTGATGCTTTGTTACCACAAGGTTTTCAGATCCTTTAATATATTCAGTGCCGTGTGAAAGGAACAACCTTTCCAAAAACTTTTGGCCACAGAACTTTAATTCTCTGGTCTACCTGGCCAATACTCCATGGAATTCTGAGGGGAAAACACAGCCACAAGGCGTAATTCTAGTTGGAATACCTTTGACAGGAGGAAAATCACTCTCTCCACTTTTAGAAAATTCTTGTGGTTAGAAAATTCATTCTTAACTAAGAAAAAACCCAGCTTCCTGATAACTTGCACACTTGAGTTCCACTCTTCCCCTCTCTGACACACATAAAATCTCAGGGCTTCATCCTTCTTCTCCTAGAAAGTGTAAGAGAGCTTCTAGCCCTAATCATTTCCCAGAGCTAGAAAGCTTACATGGGATAATTCTACTGCTATAGGCATGTGAACTGTTGCCCATAAGTTAGCATCATAATCTCATGTTAATATGAATTATTTTAGATCTTGGGGAGTAACCCTTTTGAAAAGGAATCATTTAGCCTATTGTTTGGGGTTCTGTTCCAGGCAACTGCATGATAGTTAACAGCTTCCATAACCTTTATAAAGTGTTGCAGCCCCTAAGCTGTGACAATGAAGAATAGCCCCAACCACTGTCAAATGTCCTTAAGAATCAATGCTTCCAGTTGAGAACCATTGTTGATCAGCCATCTTTCTGTGAAGATAGAGACGTTTGCATCTCTAACCATGCTTTTCAATATGTGGTGCTGGGCACTTGATATGTGGCTTAGGGTGACTTAGGAAATTGATTTTTCACTTTTGTAATAAACTGAGTACTAAATGAACAATATATTAAACAATTTTACTTAATTTTTAATTGAAATTTAAATAGCTGCAACTGACAACGTATTAGATACAAAGTTCTAAATAATATAGTCTGGGATTCATCTATTCATCCCACAAATACTTGTTAAGCATTTGTTATGTATCAACCAAGATGCTACGCAATACAAAGATATAAAATGATATGCACTTTGAGCTTGCAAACTAAAAAGATATGTCCTCTATAGGGCAGTCTGTCTGCCTAAAGTTCAGCTATGCCATCTCCATTGAACTGTAAGGCTTCCAAAAGACACAAGTAGCCTCGAGAAATACATTAATATTTACTGGTGCATCAGGACATGCTTGTTTATGGGATTAAATATACTGAACTGAATCCCCAAGAGCTCCTTACAAGCCGAGCTCTGTTTTGCTCATAATTTTCACTGCCAGTACCAGGTACAATGCCTAGCACATCTAGGTGAGCAGTAATTCTTTTTTGAAAGGAAACGTTGAACAAATCATGGTGCATTATTCATGATGACAAAGATGCTGGAAATCGTGTCATGCCTGGGCCACTGAACTTCTGACTGGACTTTTTTTTAGGACAATATCCTGGAACCTGGAGACAGGGTATGTGTTTAGTAAATATGTATTGATGAAGGACTTGGAGGGAAGTTGGAAAAGGTTCAAAGGACATGTTGTTGTCACTTTCTGGGATTTTACTCAGCCTCAAACAGTGCACAATAGGCCTAGACAAGAAAGATCATACATGGAGCCTAAAAGTAATCATAACAATAGGAATTATATTACTAGGTATTATTGGCCAAATTTGCTCCTTGCCCACTCTAACTTCATGTAGAAGTCCTGACTCTTGGTACTTGGGAATGTTTGAAGAGAAGCCCTTAAGGTTATTATGGCAAAATGAGCTCAAGTGTTTGGGCCTTAATCCAATATGACTGGTGTCTTCACAAAGAGAGGAGATTAGGTCAAGTGTATATATAGAAGAAAGTCATGAAGAGGGGAGAAGAACTGGGGGACCAACTCTGCTGACATCTTGATCTGAGACTGATTTTTTTTGACTCAAGAACCATAAGAAAATAAACTGATACTGTTTGAATCACCCACTGTGCATCACTTTGTTATGGTCCCAAATGATGTTTAAATTGGAATGTCAGTTCAACTAGATTGAGGGATGTCCAAGGAACCAGTAAGGAATACTTCTGAGTATGTTTATGAAGGTATTTTCAAAGAAAATGGTGTGAGGACCAGAGGGCTGGGGGAGGGGAGTGGCTAACACACCCTCAGCATGGACAGGAGCCATCCAACCCACTGGAAGCTGGGGGTGGAATAGAAAGTGGAAGGAGGAGAAAATTTTTTAGCTGTTCCTTAGGGAATGAGAACATTTTTCCCATTGCTGCTGCCTTCAGACTCTACCTTCTCTGGCTGTTGCACTCTAGGACCTCCACCAGAGATTCTCCCAAATTTTGAGGGCCTTTGGCCTTGTGCTAAAGGTTATGCTGCCCATTTCCCTAGTTCTGAGGCCTCTTGCTTCTTGGACTGAATCATTGCTACCAGATCTCTAGCCTGAAAATGGCTACAGCGCAGCTATTCCACCACTGAGATTGTGTCAGAAAATGCCCTAAAAAATTTATAAAATATGTATATGTTTCTCTCTCTTTCTGTCTCTGTCTCTCTCTTTATCTAGATTGATATAGATATCAATATATACATAGATACAGATATATAGAAATAGGAATAGATACAGATAGACACATACATATGTATACATATATACATACACATATTCTGTAGGTTATGTTTTTCTGGAGAATTTTAACCCATATCCTTAGAAAACTAGTATATTATCAACCACTTAAAACATATCAGACTGTATATTTAAGGGGTTTACATACATTATCTCATTAATCCTTGCCCTGCTCTTCTTAAGTCTGCTCTCCACCCTGAGCGACCCTGTTCCAAGGAAGCCAGATCATGTCACTTCTCTCCCTAAACCCAGGCTTCACCTTAAAGTTTAAATTGAAGTCCATCTAACTTCTGAAAAAACAGGATCTCTGTACCAGGTGGCCCCTCCTCTCTCTCCAGTCCCATCATTTCACTGTTCCCTCTTCTCTCATGCTGGCCAAATTTCTTCCCACATTAAGGCTTTTGCCCTTGTTACATCCCTGCCTGGGATGTTCTCTTTCCTAAATGTCCTGGGATGTTCTCTTTCCTAAATGTCCCTATGCACTAGATGTAAAGAGAGACCAGGACCTCACCTAATGTTAGCCATTGTCTGTTTCTCTTACCATGAGCCATTCTTCCCACTAACTCTTGCCACCATCTGTCCATTGGTCAGAATATATATTTACTTGCATGTCTGTTGATGACCTTTCTTTTCCCCTGAAAGGTAAGCTCTCTGAAAGAAAAGATGTCCTTATATTTATTACTCTAACTCTAGATCAGTACTTGATGCACAGTAGGCTAGTTGACAAATATTTCTATAATAAAGGACTGTTCAATCAGTCCTCACAACCTCTTCATGCAGTGGCTATTATTGTTATCATCCTCACTTTGCTGGTAAGGAAACTGAGGCTCAGAGAATTTATTTCACACATCCAAGATCAAAAAACAACTAAGAACCAATACTAGGATTTAAGCCAGGTTCTTTTTGCCACAAGCACATGCACTCTTAAACACCAGAAGAGACTTACAAACCGAATTGTGCCCAGGTCATTTAAGCTAAAGGAATATCATATTATTAGAGTTCTAGACATTTCAAGAGAGATTGGGTAGCTGTGAGTTTGGACATCATAGTGAAATTAACAACAAGTATACAAATAACAACTCAAAGAAAGCACTAGGAGCCTAATGGACCTGGGTCTGACCTTGGTTTTACTGGAGACTGACTGTGTATCTTTGTTGGGCTTCCCTCCCTTCTCTGGGCCTTTACAATGCTGAGACCAAACTCTTGAATCTTTTTTTTAATCAGTTATTAAGCTCTAGGTATGTTCTACATTATCTCATTTAATCCATGTGATGAGCCTTCCAAGGTCTGCTGAAAACCCGGTATTCAAAGAAACTCACCTGATCAAGATAGAGAGCTGGAATTCCAGCCAGCCAGATTTGCCCAAACCACCAGGCTTATTTCAGAGTTCCAGGGTCCCTTCCAGCTATAAGATTCTCTGGGTGAACTTCAGTACAGACAGAGACTAGGAGATCCCCCTCCATTGGCTAAGAGGTCGGACTTGCCCTCCTGCTCTTAGGACCCATTGGGCCAAGCTCTCCCATGGGAATGAAGTGGGCCCTCTGCCTCCCTTCACTCTGTCCAGGCTGAGAAGAGATGAAAAGGCCCTAGAAACAGCCCTGAGATAATTAATGGTACCCAAAGCAGCTCTCCTTTCCCCATCGGTGAGTTGCCAAGATTGTTAATTATTTTCTTTATAAAAATAATTAGTCCCAATCAGGGCAGGAGCTCCTCAGAATTGCAGCTCATTAGCTACATGTGTGCATCCTTCAGGTCCATAAAAGCGCATGTGGCACGAAGGAAAATTACAGGTCCCTGGAATCAGCATTGGAAACCAATCTGGCCTGCTGTCGCAGCTGACTGCTATCAACCACATGGCTGTGGCTTCAGTAATTAGACACAGAGAAGTAGGGAGGTCTGTGTGTGGGCCTGTGCACGTGGGTGGGGTTGACGAGTGTTAACAAAGGGCTGGGATCCCCAAGTCTGCAACGCAATGCACTCTGCACTTCCGCCTTCTGGAAAGGAGGCACTTTCAGCAAAGTATGGCTACAGGTTATATCGTGGGAAGGAACAAGCCACACTGTGGTGGCCTTGGGGGAAGGGAGTGGGGTAGGTCTCCTTCTCTGGGAAGTGTGATGATGTGGGAAGATTCTTGAGCAGAGCTTCTGGCCTGCTGCACAATCCTGAGTCTGAAGGCAGGTCTGGGTTCCAACCTAGCTCTGGATTGACCGCATGGAATGCTGGAAGTTCTGTTCTGGGCCTTGGTGCTCACCTTCCTGCAGCCCAGCGCTGAGGCTCATAATGTGGGCTGGCATTCACCCAGCACTCCTGTAGGTCACAGCCTGTGCTAGGTATTTCCTCCACAGGGACAATCCAACAAAGGAGAAACTAGTTTTCTCTCCATTTCACTGATGAAAAAACTGAGGCATCAGCAAGCTAATTATGTGGCACAAGGTCATTCAGTGGTAGAGCTGAAATCCAACAGTCACTCTGCTCATGTGGCTCTGTCTCTTCTCTGTTCCTTTCCTTGGTACCCCCTTGTCCATGTGTGACAGAAAGCAAGCTGCTTTCAGATGAAAACTGGAGACCTCTGCACCTCTGAGATGTCATGGTCTCTGCCTCCTCAGCTCCCTCTTCTCAATCTCTAAAGTTTCCGCCAGGAGCTGCTCCCATGCTGAACCCTAGAATGAGGAGAGCACTGCTGACATGCAGGACTTTGCTTTTTGAGGAGTGGTAGAATAGTCTGGAAGGTGGCAGCCCCTTGACAGTATATGCCAGAAATGCAGAGAATGTTCAGTTGGTGGGTCCCCAAGGGCCTCAGAAGCTGCCCAGGATGTAGCTACCCTACGCTTTTCCCTCCCCTGGAGTTCTCTCTCTTTCCCCCTACTCCCTCCTCTCAAGCCCGATGTTTGTTGCTGTGGGTGGAAGCTGCCTATGTCCTTGGTGGGCAGTAGATCACACACATCAGAGGCTTGAATCAAATCAAACTGCAACTGAATTACACTAATAAACCAATTAAATGCCATTCAAAAAGTAATTTCCATAGCATCCCTCGTATTTATTGCATGTAGTGTTTCTCTCTTTTGGCCTTCTCTGTTCCTTCCCCATCTCTCCCTTTTCTCTCTCTCTTTTCCTCTTCTTCCTCTACTCACCGGCCTTTCTCCTTCCCTGCCCCACCAAGTCTGCTCAGAGCTCTCTTTAATCCACTAACCCCACCGTACAAGCTATTTTGTCAGCTTGGGATTTCAATTACATTAGCGTCAATTGATCAAACAGAAAGGCCACTGATCTTGGAGTCAAGAGACCTGACCTCTCATTGTTGCCTCTACCACTAATTGTCTGTATGTTCTCAGGAAACTCCTGGGATATTTCTAAGACTCTTGTCATGTCCCAGATTAGGGAACTGGACTGCAAGACTTTCAGAGTCATCCATAGGTACTTAAGCTTGTGGTTCCATGACTGGTATTTTCAGGAGACATCGAGATTACAGAGTTTAAGAGCCTGGAGAGACATATTTGTCCTTTTCCCTGCCTTAGAGCAAGACCTCTAATAAGGCTGAGTATTGAGCAGATAGAATTTGGTTTGCTCTTGGTAGACATCATTCAGTCACTTCCCTTTTCCCCTGAGAAACTCTTCACCTTAGCCTTAGCTAGGTTAGCCAACCACCTGTGGCTCATTGATCCCATTTCACAGATTTGGGTCTTAACATTACATGATTTTCAATCATAAATCAAGTAAGTTTGGGCTACATTTGTACCCCTACATCTCTGGCCCCTCTAGAAACACAATGGTGAAAGAAATTCTAGGCTTTAGCACAGGGACAGGCCTCTCCCTGCTACCTTACTCTGCTTGTCAATAAAAATGGCATCTTAGTAATGTCCATGGGCTCCACATCACAGGGCTAACTTGAAATTGTGAGGTTTGGTGTTTTGTTCTTGAAATCAAAATGCTGCCTGGAGTATATGTTATATTAAAGCAATATATATGAATAAGATAATTAAACTGCTTTCACATCTACCAAGTGACAGATGAAGAAACTGAGGCATGGACAAGTGAAGGTGCTCAACCAAAGTCCTATCAGTTGGTATTTGTGGCTAGAGTTGTGTCACCTGATTAGACCTGGAGAGAACTAGATTGGAATCCCAGCTCTGCATGTGCACTGATTAGCTGAGGGTCAGACACAAATGGCTCCATTCTTCTGTGCCTCAGTTTCCTTGCCTGAATTACAGGGGAAATACAAGTTCCTCTCCTCTCTCTCTCTCTCCTCTCCTCTCTTTTCTCTCCTCTCCTCTCTCCTCTCTCCTGTCTCCTCTCCTCTCACCTCTCTCCTCTCACCTCTCTCCTCTCACCTCTCTCCTCTCACCTCTCACCTCTCTCCTCCCTTCTCTCACCTCTCTCCTGTCTCCTCTCTGTCTCCTCATTCTCTGGAAACTATAGGGAACATTTCTGGTCTTCTCTCCTCCCTTTTCCCTTATTTACAAGTGGAGATAACCAGGACAGGTCTTCAGGGTGTGGGGTCACTGCATACAAAGCTATGGGTCGCTGTCCCTGGGTAAGTGAGGAAAGACTGTTCCTTTCCCAGCCCCATCTGAAGGTGTAGAACTCAAGTGTAGCTATAATTAGTGAATGTCCTACTCCAGCCTCACAGCCGGGTTATGTGCTCCTCAGCAGCTTTCTCAAGATCAGCACTGGATATTTATGTCAGCATTCTGTTTTATTTGTTACCAATCTACCATTGTTTGTCTGCCTTACTGGTAGAATGTCCAATGCTCTTGGTTCGTCCAGGACTGAGAGGGCTTCTGGGATGCAGACTTTTCGATGCTCACACTAGGTCAGTCCTTATACAAACTAGGGCAAGTTGGTTCCCTGCACGTTGGCTTACATTTCATGTAGGAAATGATATGTCAAACTCCTTAAATAAACAAAGACAGTGACCCTGGGGGTAAAATGTGAAAACAATGGACTCTTTGGAAAAACAGAATGACTTAAAAAATAAAAATGAAAAAACTGACATTGCTCCCTATCCCATGACTCAGGGACTACCCCAGCCAGCCCACCGGGAGCCCCGAGTGTGCTGAAGAGTGCACCACCTGCCCAGACCACAGTGCTGTCCTCTGGTTGGCGCCGAGTCACGTGCCAACCCTGCCGCACCACAGTCACTGGCTTCGAGACCTTTTCTCCTGTGCTCCGAGGAGTGCAAGGCAGTGTTCCAGGGCAGTGCACGCAATGTTGCTGCTGCTCATGACAACAAGAACTGCTTTAGCTTGGCTTGTCTGCTGTTGCAGAAAGGGCTGCTGTGATGCTGGCTTGTCAGGTCCGGCCCTAGCTCTGCTTCTTTTCGTTTCAGCAGCTTTAGTGTCCAGGTGCAGTATGCATTTAGAGTCCTGAGAAGTGGAAGTAGAGTGAGCAAGATCTGCACCCAGTCACTGTGCCAGGCCCCATTCAGGAAACAGCTTGACGCCGAAAGGACTAGTTCTGCACCCTCTTGGCTCCCATTTTAAAGATGTATCTTTGGGAGGTGAGTGGCATCTAGGGCTCTAATGAAAGGACAATAAATTAGGTCTAGCTGAGCAGCTAGAATACAAATGCAAATGCCTGGGGACATCAGCCCCTGGTAACTTTCTGTAAAGACATAAAAAGAAAGGGGGAAAATGAAGGAACATGGGACATGAATCCACAACACTTGGTATCATCTCATACGAAGATAAAAGAGCACACAGAAAAGATGAGGAAAATTCTGTTGAGTTGAAAAACAGCCTCGGTCAGCACATCAAATAGACTTAGCAAGTTCCAGGAAAAAATGAAGAGAAAAGACAAGCACCTAGAAATCTTGGGAGAAGTTTTGAATTTCAAAGATAAACAAATGAGTATTAGTGAGAAAGGGAAGAGTGAATGTCTCTATCCTTTCACTGGGCTCTGAGCACAGCCAAAGCCATGACAGTGGCTACTTGATCTTTGCTGGGTCTCCAGAACCAGTGAAGGTGCCTGACACAAAGTGGTTGCTCAGTAAGTATTTGTTGGGTGAATGAATCAATAAACACATGTAACAGTGATTATTAATTCCTACCACGTTAGGTATTCCTATAATGCTTCAGCCACTATCATGACTCATTGACCTGTCGTGCCAGTAGCGAAAATTGCTACACTCATGTCACAGCCGAGAAAACTGAGGTTCAACAGAATGATACTCTTGTCCCAAGTTCAGGTATGTAGAATTGGAGCTGCAGTGAAAACCTAGGCATTGCACTCCTGGCGTTCCTGGATTGCTTAGAGGCAGCCAGATACATTGCCACGCAACTCTCCCCCTTCTCTTTAGTGAATGTGTTACAGTGCTTTCCCACATGTCCTGGCAACACATACATAAGCCAGCTGTCCCCCTGGTGAGCACAGTCTGGGAGGCCTAATAGACATCCACAGCATACACACATAAATAAATCAGCTATGTTGACCCATAAAGAAATTCCATGTGATAACATGGCCCTCGGCAATGAGATCTTGATTCACGCAGATCTATTTTCCTTGGTGAGCCTGAGATAATTTTTTATCCTGACTTTAACGTGATGGGGAGGCATACAGACATCCATAAAAGAAAATTCAACAGAAATCCAATCCTCATTCGGAGGGGCTAGCAGAGACTCATCTCTCTCCTCCTGCCTCTCAGCCGCTACTCTTTCAGGCCCACCCACAAGGCCCCCACTACCTAAACTGGGCTCTGAACAGGAAAATCTATTTTCTGATAATGGCTCTTAACCACTCTAGGGACATTTTCCCCATCACATGGTAGTATTTTGCAGACTGGAATTTACTTTCTCTCTCTCTTTCTCTCCCTCCTTCCCTCTTTCCCTCCCCGCTCCTTTCCTTTCCCTTTTTCCTCTCTCCCTTCCCCCCCCC
>NDGN011538810.1:3233-30217 GCA_002564285.1 Tympanoctomys barrerae | reverse complement strand
CTTCATGAACTTCAATTTTAATGTCTGCTGGGACCACCATTAAATCCCTTACAAGGTAGGCAGGATCTGCACAGTGAGTTAGTTTTCAGCACCACTTATCATCATAGAATTAGGAATGGAAAATAACATGAAAAACACAGCCATGAAAAATGGGATGTATGTTATTTATTAAAATCAAGACACATGAACAGACTCTTCTAAACAAAGATAACGGATCTGCACAGTCTTGCAGCAGTGGTACACTTCAGAAGATGCAGCTGAGAACATCAGACACACTCTAATGACTTTTTGATCCATTATATTATCTCTTGCCTCTGCACAACCTGAGCACAGTTTAAGGAGTGTGGGGGCACTTCCCACCGTCTGCCCATCCGTCCTCCAGGAAACCGCGGCTGCCGCTGCCAGACGCACGCGAGGCTCCGCAGGTGCTGCTGCTTTTCCCCCTACATCATAACCGATTTCAAATGGTGCTAGACAAAAACAGACTCTGAACACCAGGAGAAATCGGTCAGCCTGTGTAAGAGATGAGCCGGAGGCTGCGGCTGCGGCGGGCGGGCAGGTGGGCGGGCGGGCCGGCGCTCCTCCGGTCTGCACCTAGCGCAGAAGGCTGGTCTGTGAGCCAGCAGCAGGGCGGCCTCCCTCTGCGCAGGGGGCCAGCACTTCTAGGTGCACAGCTCTCTCCCCTCCTGGCACAATCCACCCTCCACGGGGCACATCCAGCATTACGCTCAGTATCGCCGGCCGTCTCCAGCCAGTCAGTGGGAGGAGAGCGGACAGCCTCTGCCCTATCAGGTCCCAGTGTGCTGTATTACACACAAACCTCTCCTTCTGCCGCCCTCTGCCCCTCCCAAGCCCTGTGTATCCAAGAGTCCGCTTTGCTTTTCAAGCCTTCCTTCCTTGGAGGGCTTCCTGAAGCAACACCTGGAAGTCTTCCTCGTGCCGTGCTGCAATTCTTACTCCTAAAACACTGATTTCAAATGGTGCTAGATACAAAGATCGAAAAATCTAAGCCACCATGTGAAACCAGCTTCCAGAAGAAGAGGGTCTCTCTGAAGAAAGCGCAGAACTTCCATGGGAAGACTTGACCTCCATCCTGAGGGAAAATACCTTCTTGGGATTCTATTTGTGGAATTACAGAACAACGTGCTAGAAAGACACAGGAGAGCTACGCAGCGCTGCTCCTAGGCGCGCGGCTGACGCTACACGCGCAAGTGGTACAAAGCTCAGCAATTCTGCTGAATTTCCCGGCCTGTCACTGTAAAGCATTACACAGGCTAAAATGAAAGCGCCAATGTCATTACTAAAGTACACGAAGTTTCTACTCATACTGCCCCACACGGGGAGAGGTGGTCCCGATCCAGGAGGCCACTCCTGCAGGAGCAAGCTGCCTGCCGGCCTGCGTGGTCTGCACACACAGAGGCCTGCGGGGTCTTCCGCAGGCCCTGCTCCAATGCGCCGCCCCCCACATCCTTCTTAGCATCCACATGCAGCTCTACTAGCCAGGAATCTGAGTTAACCTGTGGTATAACTTTAAAAAGCTGCCATTCATATCGGTACGTAAGGTAGAGAATCTGCAAACATAAATACTGCACTTTGTCTTCGTTTGCCTGAAAATATAATTTGCAGACTGCGTTTCAATTCATTTCCTCTTTCACATCTTTTGAGGTTACAAAAATGTCTTTTCTGTGATGTCATAACTCAGAAAAAGTGGGAACAGGGGGCCTGCCCTTAGCTCAGTTGTTTAAGTGCCTGCTCATGCAAAGGAAGTCAGGAGGAAGATACCGCAGTTCAATCCCCAGCTAGACCTGCCATTCAGGCAGCCTGGCCCACAGAAAAAAAAAAAAAAAAAAGACAGTGGAAACAGTAGTAGCTGCCTGTTTTAGGACCCTGAACCTCAGCCCAAGGCCTCTGAACACAGCTTTACCTGTTTAATGGCTCCTTTATGACAACAACAGTACGTGCTGCTACAGGTAAAGGAGGAAAAAGACTTGGAACAAGAGTTGTGCTACCTAATTCTCGCAGTTCTAAGAAGATATCCTACCAACTTCTGTAGAAAAAAACTGATCTTCAGTGAGGACAAAANAAAAAAAAAAAAACCAACCCTGTCCATGGTCACATAATTCATTAATAAAACAGCTCCCAGGACTAAGTCCCAAGTCCATGTGCCTTCCTGCCTGCCGCAGTTGCCAGCTCCTTGTCTTGACTTTTGCTTCATTTTCCTCTCGAACTTAACTGAAGCAGGACTTGCATGTGGGGGGAAGCGAGGTGATGCATACTGCATGTAACACACTGCGCCTGGGATCTGGGCTCTGCTGCCCAGGGCTCTCCCTCAGCACAGGGAAGGGGAGGCGCTGCTGGTGGACGCTCCCTGGCAACTCCCACACCAGCAGCAGGGGCTGCAGCCCACAGGGAATGTGCCACAGCCTTGGCACAGACAGGAGAGCAGGGGCCAGTCTGCACAGCAGTGCTTAGCGATGACATCTCTAACCAGCCTGTGGCCTGGGGAACCAGGTGACAATGTAGGTTTTAAGGTCACAAGCCAGTGTTACATGATAGTGATCACTAAATGCACAATCTTGTGAAGGGGGGGTTGATTTAAGGTGGATAATTCTCAGTTTCTCCACCTTTTTAGTCAAAATATTCCTTAGCAACTTCAGTTGCCATTACCTGCCACCATCCACAACCCCTTCCTGGGAGCTGCTGTGCAGGGTCCTGAAGGGCTCCAGAGCCCCCACCCCCCACCTGTGCTGTGAAGATCTCCCCCCCCCTGCTGTCACTCCAGCCACCCTTCCTGTCTCAGCCTCCTGAGCCACCCAGCTTGCCAGCGGGCTGAGTCCTTCTCCCCTGCAGAAGGAGCTCTCTGGTCTGCTCTTGTGTGGCGCTGAATCAGTGTTTCTCCTATTACCCAGAAAGCAGTGCCACCCAGGTTGCAGCAGAGCTGCTGTGCCTAACAAGGAGCCACTGCCACTGAGGGACCAGAGGGCAGGGGCCAGAGTCTGGGATCCTCACTCCTGGAATCCACAGCCTCACTCTCAGGTCTATGGCAGAAGAGACATGAAACCATTTAACAAAGAGGGGGAAAGGAACCTTAGTACGCGAATCAAATGCAAGGCCCACCCTTGTCTCAACTCTTCTAGCAAAAGGTTCTCCTCCCTGTCACAGGGGGAGGAGTTGGTTCTCGGCTAGTGGGAAGCGGCAGGATGTGACCAAGGGCAGGGAGGGGCACCATCTCCACACACCAAGCCTAAGCCCATCTGGGTCTAAGAAAGCAGCCTGATGCGGGCTCAGCTGTCCACTGAGAGCCAAGGGTCCCTCCTGCCTTGGCCCAATGGGCCCTAGCAAACTGGCTGTGTAAAGGGCTTACTGGGGCTGCCTGGGAAGGAAAACCGCCAGCCAGGCGGTTATGTCCCCTCCAAGGCTCTGCCGCAGCATGACACTCCTCTGCCTGGCCAGGGTCCCGAGGGTGGAGGAAAGGTTGCCACACAGTGAATGAGAAGGCCTAGAGTCTGACCCAAACTCCGAGCACTGGGACCTATCCCAGGAAGGCTGGGGAAGGCTGGTCACCAAGGCACAGAGGCTCAGAGAGCCTGTTCAGATCACAGGGACAGAGGACAGCAGCATCAGCAAGGGTACCGAGCCCTGGATGAGCTGCATGGAGGCCCACAAATAAGACAGAAACAGGGCTGTGCAGGCCACGCCAAACACAGCTGAGGGTTAAACGCACTTCATGGGCCACTAGCTCTCAACAGAGATTGCAAAGATAGCTTCTCCTTCGTGTTGCAAACAGTGTGATGTCTTAAAGTCCTAAATATTTTATGTGCAGTGTAGTGGCCCCCCAAAATAACAAGGAAGCGAAACCCAGAAGGGAGCTCCTTGTGTACATAATCCAAACTGGGCCCCACTGAGCCCCGTCAAGTCACCCCAGAACCACACCCCTGCTCCCTGCTATGCCGAGCTCCCAGGGTGCATTCAAATGCAGGACGTGGGAAGATTCCTGCCAAGGCAGCAGCTTCTCCCTCCTGACCCAGCGCTGGGTGCTGAGTCACAGCTACTTACATGACGCAAGTTCCAGCCAGGGTGGGGGAGGGTGCCGGAAGCTGAGCCGATCCTCCATCTCCTGCCTCTGGGGACGCTGGCTCAGGGCTCCAGGAGGCAGCAGCATGCATCTTAGTGAGCAGGGGTGCTGTGTGCAAAAAAGGGGTGCCTCCGGCAGCCTCGACACTGCACGCTGGACCTGGGAGCTGAGGGCTGCCTGGCTTCCGGTCAGTCAGCTGCAGTCCAGACCTGGTGTGGCGCACACTTGGCCTTTAGCTGTCAAAGAAGGGCCTGCTGCCAACCAGCAAGAATCTGAGGAGAGGGAGATACAATGCAGAGGACTGCTGATGGAGCCAGGGTGAAGGGGACGAGGGAGGTGGCTGCCCCAGAGCTCCCCAAGGAAGGCTCAGACCCCAGAGACTGCTATACTTCTAGGCCCCCCCGTCCCCTGGGGCATCACATCCTCTGGTCAGCACAGATGCCTGCGGGCCTCGGCAGGCACCCTGGAGAAGCCGCAGTCTCCCACAGCCTGGCCCAGGTAGGCTCGGCACCCGTTCTGGCTCTCCTCAGGTGGGAAGTACAGAAGCCTCTGTTCTTCAGCAACAGCACCTCAAATCAGATCTCCTGCCCCAATATGGAGCAAAACTTGGTCTAGGCAGAGGACACCCCTCGGCTGCTCTGCGTGAGATTGGCTTGTTGGGCACCTGGGGAAGGAAAAGTTGGGGCACAGGCCAGGCAGCCTTCTACGCTCCCAAGGAGAGGCTCAGCTGTGGCAGAACATGACACAACCTGGGCGGCTTTTAAGGAAGCTGGTGCTTTCCATAGCAAGAAAAGCAAGCGTTCCCTTGGGTCATTACATAAACACCAGGCCCACCACACAGGTCACAGGCCCAGGCCATCACAGTCCACGGAGAATCCACGGATGCCACACCCTCGTCCCTTAAAAATCATTGCCTTGGCTTTGTGAAGGTGGAATCAGAAGTGAAACTTTAGCCTCAGGTGAGCTCTAACCTTGGAGGTTAGGCAGACAGGCCCAGAGCCCAGCGTCCCCCCTCCTTTCATCACCCCAAAGTAGATAAGGAACAGAGACAGTGTCCTACCAGGCACTATGCTCCGGGGACCGCGTGCCTGATGCCCAGGCTCTGCAGCCAGCAGCGCCAAGGCACAGCAGCCGCCTGCCCGCTGAGAAAGTCCCGGAGTGTGGGCCCAGGCTGGCTCCAGGAAGCCCGGCGCACGCAGGAGCAAGGAGCAGCTCTGCCCTGTACCTGGGCACACACCTGGCGGAGCACATGGAGTGGTGCCCGCCCTGTGACGTGGGAGGAAGGCCAGGTCAGGCGGAGGGAGGCCGGGTGCAAAGCCACCCCAGGCCTGCTCTCCCTTCTGCTCCTTCTGGCTGCCCAGCTGGGAGCTGCACCTCCACTGCTATGCCAGCCCCATCCTGTTATCGGACCTCTGTCTGCCAGGCTCAAGAGCACAGAGCAGCAGGAGGAGGCAGCGGGAGGAGGGGAGGAGAGGGAGGAGTGTGGGAGGGAACTGAGGGAAGGGGAGGGAGGGGGGGAGGAAGTTCCGCAGTCTAGTGCGCTCCCATCAGATCAGAGAGGGGAAACACACAGGACTGCCCTTTTTAAAAGTGCTTCTGCCCCTTTTCCTCTGGATGCTTCCCCTCTGGACTGTGTATGGCTCAGCAAGTAGGCTGGGCAGGGGCAGGCGCCCAGGTACCCAGCCAACTGGGCTCTCGCCCGGCTCCATCACAGGCCTGGCACGCTCCCTCGGGCCGTTACCCAGCATGCCCTTCGCCTTGTCAGGGAGGCCTCGCCCTCTTGTTTTCCAAGTTTTATAACAGTATTGTTTGTTGTCCAGCAGATTAAATTCTTCAGAGGCTGGGGGGGGTGTGCTGAGGGGGGAGGAGAGTGAGGAGGGAAAAGAACAGGAGAGAAAACACAAATAACTTCTTTTAGGGCCAAAGGATTAAAGGAGTCCCTTCTGAACACCAAGTCCACTTGTCCTGGGTAGAGCCAGGTGGGACATGACCAGCAGCCTGTGTTCTGTCCCCTCTGCTCAGCTTCTCTTCTCACCTAGCAGGGTGACAGTGACATGTATGCTCAGACTTCCGAGTACTCCACTCAGATCTCAGGCTGAAAAGTGACAGCTCACAGGCCTGAGCAGGAAACATCCCAGGAGATGCGAGTGGGGAGGGGCCCAGTGGCTGCAGGAAGGACGTGCTCGATCTGCACCTCCTCGGGTACCCAGCCACCCCAGCCAGGTCTCAGGAGGGCGCTGTGGTCAGCACCACACACTGGCATGGCTCCCTGCAGAGCCACACTTCACCCACACTAGCAGCACTAGCAAAATGGGGCCACAACGGAGCTGCACAGACAAACCCAGCCGGCCTTCCTCCCTGGCAGCCAGCACTGGACTGAGCATACCTGTTATGGGAGCTGCATTTGAACCGCACATGTAAGGGTTTTATTCTTAGCGTTCCCTAAAAATATGACAACTGTTGGCACAGCATCTAACCTGGGTTAGGCATTACAAGTAATCTGGAGATGACTGAAACTATGGGAGGGTGTGTGCAGGCTAAGCGCTCCGCACATCAGAGCGGGGACCTGGCTCTGTGGAGTGCAGGATCCAGCCCACCACGGACACGGAGGCCTGCTGACACCCACGTACCCCTAAGGAAAAGGGAGTGGGGAAGAGGATGGACAGGAAAGGAAGGCAGCAAGAACCAGGCGTGGTCCTTGGACATGAACAATGTCCCTCGCCCAGCTGGCCTTTTGATGTGAACCTGCACCTGCAGATAAGACACAAGCATGCACAACTTTCTGCACTGAACTCTCCCTGAGCTACCGCCTGCTTCACTTCAGGCGTCACACGGTGCCCTTCCGCACCTGAGTCTTTAGCATCCCAGATGAGGTCTGAGGCTCCCGGAGCCGTGGGCCCTAAGACGCTCCACTGCCAACTCCTGCCTTCTCCCTGCGGCTGTGCTCTTCCACGCCACTCACACCACAATGCCCACTGGAGGTCCCTAGGACCAAGAAGAATCAGCAAAGGTGGGTTGTGGGAAACAGCACAAGCACAAACCAGAGCAACTCAGACCTCCTTCCCAGAGAGTAGAGGGGCAGCACGCTCATTTCCAATTCTATATGCAAACAGTATCAGTTCCTGTAGGGTCAGGGCCAGGACTTCTCTCTGTAAAGGGAAACGGTTAGGGTTCCAGTTCCAGGCACTCTCACTGCTTGTGGCTTCCTCCAAACAGAAGGGAGGAGGGACAGGGCTAACGACAATCTCTAGATCCTAGTACCCAAACTGCATGGTCCTAACAGGAGGGCAGGGAGTCCCATGGCCTCAGAACAAGACAGACCCTGTCGAGACCGCCCAGATGCCTGTGTCAGACTGAAACCTTGTTTTCCCTTGGTAACCCTAAGCAGAGGTGACTTACTACGGCCTGTATCCTACAGCACCCTCCCCGCCATGGGCTGGAACATGCGTTTCCTACCTCAGGCATGCAGAGAACCAGGGGCTACTGAAAACTGTCTTCCTCCATCACCTATGCCCCTTACACCCCACTGCATGAGCCAGGCCTTCATTACCAAAGCAGAGATGGACAGGCAGCTCGACACGTGCTGGCCGCCCTGTCCATTCCCAATCGCTCCTCAGCAAATGCCACAGAAAAGCCCTGAACCTTCGCAACCAGACTTGCTACAAACATAAACGAGCATCCCTATACCCCTTTATATGAGTTCTGGGTCTCTACAAATGTGTCATTTAGTGTCCTACCCCAGCATCCCTTAAAATAGGAATTATGCCTGGGGTCCCAAGAAACTTGAAGCCAAGAGTTCAATCACCCAGACTCCTCCCAAGTCATCTGCAAGGCCAGCAAGCCAACCTGGAGCCAGTTCTTTCAGGGTCTGACTTCATGTTTTTACAGCCAGCACTCCCTGCACATCAGCCAGCGACAGGTGACACAGACACCAGGCATCCTGGGTGAGGCCCAGCACCCTGGATAGACCAGCTGGAAAAGCCTGAGAGCCCACCGTGAGGCCGCCTTGCAAATGAGCTCTGCGCAGCAGAAACACACCTCTGCGCACACCTGCTCCCTGCCTTACGAGGGGTGAACGGCCAGAGGCAGTCCGCAGTCCAGCAGCATCCACATGCAAGAGACCTGCGGAAGCACTTAGTAAGGCACCGGCTTCCCAGCCAGGAAGTACGAGTCAGCTCTAACAGGTGCTCCAAGAAATAAAAGAATCCACGAGAAGAGAAGCAAGACACTGTGAGGTTTCCTTCCCTCTACAGTGTACCAAGCAGGAACCAAGAGGCCCTCGGAGGTCAAGTCCACTCCCAAAGGACCTGGTCCTGCCTAGCTCACTGGCCAGATCCCACAGAAATGGCAGCTGGATCACAGGATGTGGGCAGAAGGCCCCAAGGAAGCAGTTCATGCAGGCAACTGATGCGTCAGTGATGGAGCTGATGGTGCCTGTCTGCATAGGGTTGCCTGAGAACCAGCGCGTGTGAAAAAAGCTATGTGGGCACGAGCTGATGACTATCAATTCCCTCCCACAATGCCGATCCCTCGCCCAAATCCCTGCTCCATGTGTGGGTGCAGGCGGGCTCAAAGTCATAAATTCCAGGTGAGTGTCTGCCGGTGTGGAACACGACGCTGACCTGGAGGAGGGTCTCTGCAATCTGTGTGGCAGGCCTTTCCCCCAGCCCCAGGGCTTTCTACTCTCGAGGACTTGGAGGTGGACATTTGGACTGAAGCTACCACAGAAGCCTGGCTGGAGTCCTGACCATCCCAGTCTTGGCTGCCCTGGGACCCTGGGCTTGCCTGCTTGTGTTTTGTTTGAGCTCTTTTTGAGACTGACAGCCAAAATGGAATGGACAGCTCTGAAAGCTTTGGTGGCTCTTCTTTTTTCTTTCATTATCTTCTTCAAGCTTATTTTTTAATAGAAGGCTTTAAACAAGCACATGAGGAAGAAAGGCTCAATACAAAGGAAAATCTCTGGACTCAAGGGCACGCCCTAAAATGGATACCCTCTCCCTATCCTCAATCCCATCATGGCCAGGATTTAGCTCCTATCTGGAGCAGCCTCTCACACCCTGTTCTCTGAGCAGCCCTCCCTTGGCCAGTGCCCCATGAGCCTCTCAGTGACAGCTGCTGCTATACCTGCTGTCGCCTTTGGCTCCTTGGAAGCCCCTGCTCCTTCAGGGCAGTCCTGCAAAACCTGCCCACCCCCATCCTAATTCATGCCTCTTCGGACCAGAATTCCAGCTGCTCTCAAGCTTCTGAGCCCCCCACCCCCATTATGACTCAAGTCTTTGCTTTCTTGGTCCCCAGTTCCTGGCTCAGCAATACCACCCCACACAGCATGACAAGAGCCCACAATGAGTTGGATCCCCCTAGCAGATTCTGCTTCAATTCTCTTATTTCCTAGATAAGGAAACTGAGGACCAAAGGGGTAAACAGGTCAACTTTTACCAGCAGCCTCTATTCACTCCTCCACACCCAGCAGCACACGCCCCACTGCCCTGACCAGCCTCCTTCCACACCCCCAGCCACAATCGCCAGGTGACTCCAGACCTCTGGTGGCAGACAGCAGCTCTGTGGTTGGGGTGGGCCAGCCCTGGTGGCTGGAGGAGGGCTGTCATGCACAGCCTGGCTCCGCCTAAGCCCAGGAACTTCCCACACAGCAGAGCACACAGGTGCCCTCTTTATCTCCACCAGCCTGTTCCAACCCAAATACCTGACAGAGGGTGACTCCCCCCCTCCCTATCCTGAACACCAGTTCTGGCACCCCTCGCCCTGGCAGAGATTGATCTGAGTCTGCCTCGCCTCCTGCAGACACATTTGAGTGGTGCCTTGGCAGAGACCTTACCAGAATGTTCCCTGGACTGCAGGGACAAGAGACAGGCACAATGACCAGGCTGAGGCGTGAGAGCCAGCTGGCACCTGGCATGCTGGGAGACAGGCGGTCAAGGGTGGCAGTGCAACTGGAAAAAAGTAGTCCACTGGCAAAGTCAGCCTGACACCTACTTCCCCCTCCCAACCCCGACTCGCTGCACACCCCTGTGAGCCGTGGGGAGCTCAGAAGGCCGGTCCTAGTAGTCAGGCAGCAAGGGGCTTAGTATCTATTATCTATCAGTCTTGACCCTGTGCAAGCAAGTCCAGCCCAGCCAATGAGCGTCCTGGTGACGAGCTCCTCTCTACCATGCCTGGACCCCTTCTGCTATGGGGTCTGCTCCTCCATCACCACACCGTCTGCAGAGAGGGCCGCTGCAGGCATTTCAAAATTTCTTCTTTTTAAATTTTCCGGCAGTAGCGGGGACTGAACTCAGAGGCTTCATAGTGAGGCCTTAAGTCTTTATTTTGAGACAGGATCTTGGTAAGTGGTTAGGCTACCCACACACTTGGTTTTCTTGAGCTCTGCCTTCCCAGTACCTAGCACAGCACTCAGCATATAGTTAGAAGCATGCCCAGCAAGGAGTGTCCTTACCCCACTCGGCCTTGCCTGTCCAGGGACACCAAAGGGCACCCGCCTCAGCCCGGTCTCTCCAAAAAGGAACTCACCTAGCCACCCTGGGGGACCTAAAAAGGTTCCCGGGCATCTGCCAGTCACTCTGGGGCAGGCAGTTCTAAGGGTCTCAGTTCACAAACACACTGTTGGTCCTGGAGGGTCAGGAAAGTAGGCTCTGAAGTCAGAAATTCCCAGATGGAATATTAACAACGGCACTTACCAAGTACATGACCTTGGTGCAGTCGCTTCGTCACTCCAGTTCCTTCAGTCGTGAGAGCAACGGTGCCTGCGTCACACGGTTGCCTGGAGATGAAATCAGATAAGCAAGAGGGGCCTTAAGAAAGGTCAGTTTCCGCCTCCCTGGCTGGCACCTGGGCACCAGAACTCAGATGCCGCCTCATGCCTCCTGGTCTCATTGCAGACCTAGCCTCACATTTAAATGCAAATCTTCCACATGAACTCACTCTGCTCAGAGCCCTAGCAGGAAGCCCTGGACTCACCTCCTTTTCCCCAACCTGCTCGCCTGGTGACACAGTGTCACAGAACCCCCTGCCCATGAGGCAAGCATCCCCATACCCTACCACACAGCCCAGCCACAGCAGCCTGGGCCCTACATGCCAAGGCACCCAGGCTGCGCTCTGGACTGACTGGCCCACAAAGAGCTCCCCTGGAGAGGCCACAAGGACCAAACCCAGTCTGCGCTTCCTTCACAGCCACATAGGTCCCAGGAGAACATGCCATGGGGGCCTCCTGCAGACAGCACAGAAAGGGTCAGACCGCGTGCACACACAGAAGAGCGGGGGGCGAGGTCCTCGCCAAAGCTGTAGCTTCAGCCCGAGAGACACTCAACCAGGGGACAGCGCCAAGAACTAGTGCCCTGAACTAGATGCGCACATCCCTGCTACAGCAGGACTCTGTGGAGCAGGGGAGGTGTGAACCCCCTCCTAGGGGAGGGCCAAACCTTGCCATGGCTCTGCGCCAAGGGCTCTGTTAACCTCTGCTGGGGCCCATGTGGAAAGGTCCTGCACCGCCTCCTGGCACAGATCTCAGGGACTCAAAAGGTCAAGAAGAAAGTACCAGACACACCTGAGCCCCTGTTGGGGGTGCCCACTGTCCGGCCCCCCAAATGGCAACACACAGTGCTCATCCATCATGGCAGCAGAAGCCAGCTCATAGCAGGGGACAAAGAATTAGATTAGAGACAGAAATAGGAATCCTGGGAGAAAAGTACCTAGTCCAACTCAGAGAGACCACTGTGGGACTGGAGTAAAGCCAATTAGCTTTTGCTGCCCACCTAGGTTTTCCCTGTTAGGAAAGCACAGAGCTGTGCTACATGGGAGCAGGGGTCATGCTGAGCCAGACTCGGGACAGATATGGGGCTGTGGCTCCAAGGCACTGGCAGCAGCCCTGTCTGCGGCCGGCTCTGTACCAGCACGTCCTGAGGGATGCAGCTCGCTGGCTCGCTGGCTCACCTCGCCAACTGCACTGGAGCGAGCCCCCTCTTTGTTCCTGCTTCAGCCTCAGTTCCCTCACCACATGCTGCTGCGGGGCCAGACCTGCTGGAGGAAGACCCCAGGCCCTTGTGTGCCGTCTTGGCGTGGCACGTGGCTCAGGCTCCTCACCAACAGCATGTCCACAGACTTGTCTCAAACAGGGAGGTGAGAAGCTGAAATCTGGGCCCTGGAATCCCCCAAGCTTTCCTGGACAGCGGGGAGAACATGCACACCCAGGAAACAGGCGGAGGCGGGAGCTACCTCTGAAAGCACCTTCCATCTTCAGACGCTACATCTGCTCTCGGCAGACTCTGGCTGGCCCTCATGACCATAAACACGACCAGCAGGGAGAAGCTTTCCTGGAGACATGGCGAGCTCCTTCAATCTGAATTCAGCCCAGTGACACAGCCCCAGTTCTGTGCATCCTCATTGCCTTTTCTTTCTTTCTCTTTCTTTCTTTCTTTCTTTCTTTCTTTCTTTTTTTGTGGCATCACTTTTATTTTTTGATGATACTGGGGCTTGAACCCAGAAGTGCTCTAACCACTGAGCGATGCCCACCACCTTTTTTAGTTATTCTTTTGCTCTTTCTGCATGGACTGAACTCAGGACCTTGTGCTTGCCAGGCAGACGCTTACACCGCTGAGCTGTCTCCTCCATCCTTCAGTTTCTGAGACAGGGTCTGGCTAAGTTTTCCAAGTGGGCCTTGAATTTACAACCCTTCTGCCTCCAGCTCCCTCCCTACCAGGATGCAGAGGCGCTCCGCCGTGCCTCGCTGGCCTCCATGGCCTTCAGTGGGCTCTCACTGCAGCAGCAGTAAGTGAGGCAGAGGAAAGGCCTTCCTGGGTCAGCTGCCTACAGAGGCACTGCAATGGCTTACTGTGCCAGGACTCTTGTTTTAAGTCAAAACAAGTCCAGAAGAAGAAAGTGACTATCCAGATGGGGAAGCCCCAGAGCCACCACTCAGCTGGTCTACACTCCAGACCACAGCCCCAGACTCAGCCCCATCAAAGTGGAAAATGTCTAGAGTAAGACCAGCACCCTGACTACACAGGGATGATGACACCCAAAGCATCCAACAGCCCCGAGCAATGAATCCCACAGGGGGACACGAAGGCCAGGACAGCGTCTGAGCCCTTCTGTGGGCCCTGCCTCTGCCATACTTGCAGCCTCACCAGCTGTCGCCCACATTCGGGCCTGGTCATGTCAGTCGGCTGCCTGTCCCCCAGGCTCTGCCGGCTACTCGGCCCATTCACAGAAAGCCGGGAGCACAGAATGGGAAGAAGAGAGTAATTGTCTTGAGGTTCTCAATGGAGAAGGCTGAGTAAGGAAGGGAAGGAGGCTGGGGCACAGAGACCCAGGGAACAGCCACACTAAATGGTCCGAGTTCCTCGGTTTCCTGATCAGCCTGGTAATGATTTGCTGACAGGCCTGGGGTAGTCTCTCCTCAGTCAGCATCATGGTCACAGAGCCACACGGACCGTTGCCAGAATGGCCCTTGTGAGAGGGAGAAGGAGACCACCCACCCACTCTGCCCTGAGCCACCCTCCTGACCCTCATGGCCACCAGCTTCCTCCTGGGGATGCCAGCCTGCCGCGTGGCGTGAAGGCATGCAGTAGACGTGATTGGAAGCTCAGCAGCTCAGTCTGCTCCCTGTGTCCAAAAGAAAACCAAAAAGAGGAAGAAAAAGCTAGAGGTAGGGACCGCGAGAAAGGAAGGTAGACTTCAAAAGACATCCTCGGGCAAAGGGAGGCAAGCAGGAAACTCAGCAGAGACTAGAGGCTGGACACACCCCATCCTTTCCTTCTCTAAGTCCAGGGTCCATTGAGGACCTCCTGCCCCTCCTGGCTTCCAAATGGGAAGATTTCTGAATCTATCAGCCTCTGAAAAAGGGGAAGAGGAAGCCTGGTGACCCCAAACCAGACACAGATAGATGCACACACCTTCTGGGAAAAAAACGCCCATGGCAATGGCTCAGGAGCCCTACAGGCCTGTTCCCCGATAGGAGGGCTCCTCTCCCCAAGGGAGGGCAGACACGCCTGATAAGAACTGCTTAGCACAATGCTATATATAGTCTAGGTTCCTACAGCCTAGAGATCTGGAGCTAGAACTTGGCAGAGAACCATGCTAGGTGCTGGCAAGGACGGCCCTCCTGCACCAGCCAACCAGGAGCCTCCCCTCCTCCTGGGTGCAGCGAGGCCATGCGGGGTCCTTCCATGTGGACCATTAGTGACCACAATGGTGATCCGAGCTGGGGCTCAGGGTTTAGCAGAAGATGAACATAAGGTGGCCGGGCAGAGGCTGAACACTGAAATCCAGGAGCTCTAGAAAAATCAATCCGGCCCTCTCTTTTGGAGGGCAAAGGGTGGGGTGCACAGGAGGAGAGTGGGAAACACAAGTGGTAAACACCTATCCACTTGGATGTCTGAAGAAAGAACGAGCACAAGGAGAAGCACTTACTGCAGAGAGCAGGGCTGCCAGGCAACTCTGCTCTGTGTTGTTTTTGTGTTTTGTGCTGAAGAAATGCAAGTGGGCCTCTCCACCCAGCAGGGATGGCGCCACGCACTCACCAGCATGGCTCCTGCTCCCAAGAGGCCCCTCTCTGCTCCCCGCCTTCTCTGTGGAAAAAAGTAAAGAAAGGCGGGTGGGTCTGCTTCCTGGGGCCCCAAGCCCACCCACACAGACCCCACGGAGCTCCCCCGCCCCCGGAGATCTGCACGATGGGCCCAAGGCCGTGGGCTGCTGTCCGCCACTCAATGGCGAGCAAGACCCAACGGGCGCACGGAGGCCCACCATCAAGGAGAAATGCCGCACAGTGGCGCAGAGCCCGTCCAGGAGGGCCCGCCCAGGAGGGCCCATCCAGGAGCATCTCTGTGCACAGGAGCCTAGGAGACGACAAGACTCCAAAGCCCTAGCCCTCATCATACACACGGTTCAGGACGCAGAGATGTGAACACAAAATGTCCCAACTCCCACACACGCAATCTTTTTAGGTCAAGCTGCTCTGTATCGAGGCTCAAAAAGATACGGTGCGAGGGAGCTCCGGCCCCTCCCCATCCTGAGGCTCAACTCTGCTCAACCTCAGTCGTATCTCGGGGTCCTACTGCCCTCAAGGCCAGGAGTCACCCCTCCCAGCCACCCCACTGAGTCACCTGGGAAGTCCTGGGGAGAGGAGGAGGTGCTCCACAAATGTCAGCTCCAGCATCAGCCACCCAAGAGGATGCTTGAGACTGAGCAATGGCTCACCGGTACAGCAGGGAGTGAGCTCCAGGCCAGGCTGTCCCTCGGTCCCCAAGCACCAGTTGTTTGCTCGTCCGCCCCCAGAGTGGCTGCCAGTGACAGAGAGAAGGAGGATGATGGCCGGCAGTGGTGGCATATCTTGTCTCCTGTTCCGAGATGGCACAGCACAGCGGCGGGCACAGCGGGTGTGGCGGGTGGGGCGGCGGGGGGATCACGCGCCTGTGGCGCAGTGCTGCAGCACCCAGGCACGACTGGAACCCGGCGCCGCCATGCCCGTGACAACGCACAAACGGAGGAGAGGAACCCAGTGTCCACTGCCTACCTACCTCAGAAGAAAGTGAGGCAGAGGGAAGAAGCTCCGACTGGGAACAAGAAGGGAAGGACGCTGCCTTTAATTTAGGGCCTACGAGACAGGCCCATCCTCTTTCAGGCAGAGATGTCCCAGCCCCACTCCCCAGGGCACTTGCTCTAGGGTCCCCATCTCCAGCCCCAGAAGGGAGCTACCCTCTACCCAAGAAAATGATCAACCCTATCACAGAGGAGCCCCAGGGAGAAGTTCACAGGGGTTTTCTGACCCTAGAAATATGCCCATCCTTTGGGACCTGTGAGGACAGGTCAAGAAAATGCCCGTTTCCCAAGCCCCCTGAGCAACACAACACCCCGCTGTATTCCCATTCTCTGCTCCAAAGCCCCAAGGAGGCACTGGTGGTCCCCATCCCAAGGCTTGGCAGGGCATCCCCCTCTGCTCCCTCCACCCTGATAATGACCCCAGGCGCAGGATCAGCACAGGCCCCAGGAGCTGCTTCTGCTGCTTTCATGTTGACAGAACGTTCTGGCCCCTCCGAGCTCCATCTCCCGGCTCCCAATACACTGAGTCATCTTCCAAAGAGGAAAAAAACAACAAAGCAGCCGTCACCAGGGCCCCCATTGCTGTCGACAGACGACTCACTGGCTGTCGTCACTCTCCGCTCCGCAGCCCCGGAACTGGTGATGAGGGCATCAGGGTGCCCGTGCCCCTCCCACGAGACTCGACAGCATCAGGAAGCAGGCAGCCAGTACTGAGATTCCAAAAGAAGGGAACCTGGCACCAAGAGGCTCCCAGGAAGGCTCCATGCTTAACCCTCACTCTGCCACCTCCAGGGCTTACCATGCCGGGCCCATGACACCCTCCTTCCTGCCGCAGAGGAGAGGGGTGTCCACTCCAGTGGGGGAGGCACCGCCCAAGGCCCGAGGTGCCAATGCCAGGTCACCACTGCCCTGCCCCCACATAACGCCAGAAGCACACACTTCCTTCCCCTGGCTCTTCTCTGGTTGCCTCCCTGGCCTTGTGTCGAGCCAGCCTCTTGCCTGGCACCATAGCAGGCATTTCCATGTGACAGGCCATCAGGGCTCAATCCCACAGATTGAGGAGCCCAGCCTTGTCTAAAATCATTCAGCTGAGAAGAGGGAGGCTCAAGATGCAGACCCCAGCATATCCAATCCAGTGTCTTGGATACTGCCTCAACCATCCAGGGCTCACCCTCCTGTGAAGACAGCATCATCTACCCTACTGCTGCCTCCTCTTCAAAGAGGAAGGCAGGCAGGATAACGAGGATTTGCTAACCTGCTGATTTCAGTCACACACACACACACACACACACACACACCCCAAAGCCATCATCTGAGTGAGCCTGGCCACAAAGAATAGGAGAAAGTTAATGAGACAAGCATGGAACAGTTAAGTAACCCAGATCACGGACCCAAGAAGATCGGCCACCCAAATTCCCACAAAGCGTTAGGGACTTACAACATTCCTTAAATAGCCACATTTTCGAGATCCGCCTCCGAACAGGCATCTGGCAAACGCCGAGGATTCAGAAAGGAAAAATGTAAAGGCTTTGGGACACCAGAGCTCTGACCAGGACCAGACTGCCTGCCAGCCACAGGGCTCCTCTTGCAAAGTCAAAGCAAAAGTAAATGAAATGACTGTCCGCAAAGAGCCTACCATGGTGTTGGGCAAACAGAAAGAACGACGTATGTGCTGTGTTCTTCCTTTTCCTAGCTTTCCCTCCTAGAGTTCAGGCTCTAAGAGTGACACAAGAACTCTCACAAGGAACCATACGTAATACAACAAGTGTACCATTAAAAGAAGGGCAAAGCATACGGGGTACAGCAGCAGGTGTGTCGAAGCAGCAGGAGTGGGACGAGGACTGCTTCTCGCGAGGGAGATGAGGAGAGGTCCGTGGACGAGGTGGGTCTGCCACAGGTGGACACGGTGGAGAACAGGCATGGAAAATACCACTGGTAGAAACAGGAAGACAGAGGAAAAGCAAGAAAACATGAGTGGTCTGGCTGTGCTGGAATGTTTGGCCCATCTACGGAGACCGAGAAAGTGAGAGAGCACAGGAAAGCTAAGGCCAGCTCCAGATAGCCCAGAGCATCACGATACAGGGAAGGAATTCCATTCTGGGAACAACAAGAAACCATTTTAAGTCTGTGAGCAAGACAGACAAGATGGCCGCTGCACGCAGAAGGGCCTATAAAGGAGAGGGACGGGCAGCAGGGAGCCTGCCTGGAGAACGGCAGCCAGAACCGTGCCACCGAGGGGTATGGAGGGGACACAGGGATGAGAGAGGGCAAGGCAGGGCCATCAGAATGAGTCCTGCAGGCTAACCTGGGCCTCACTCCCTGTATCCAAGTGGAGACAGAGCCTGTCTGGGTGGGGAACACAAAGCACAGGTCTCACATGTCTGGGGTGAGCTGCTGGCTCTGCCTCCACTCGCCTCTTCCCCACTGCTCTTGGGCTCGGGGAAGCCCAATGCCCACAGTCTATGGAGCTGTGGCCCTGGGCTATGGAACCCTTTACACCACAGTGCTTGCATGGGGGTCCCCACCCCGGACTGTGTCTGAGGGCGGGTCACACACTTCTACCCTGGGGCAGCCTCAATGCGGCAGCCACCACTGTGCCCACCTCTGCTGTGCCTTTGTTTCCCCTCCCCTCCTCTGTCACAGCCCCCGCCCCCCGCCCACTCTGTGGAACCGGCACAGCGGGGACCAGAAGAACCAACGCCACCAGCCACCATGTCAGGGACCTGCAGAGATGCCTCCAAAATGGCAGCCAGTCAGAAGGATCCAGAAAGAGATCCTCCCAGGGAAAGAGGAGCCAGAGAGGAAACTGCCAGCCACCTCCAAGTAGGCCTCCACACCTTCTTCACACTCACAACTGTCACCTCTTTTTCAGGGATTTCACCCCCTAAGTCAGAAGGGATGCCAGGAGAGGAAGGGTACCGCCCTCCCCTACTCAGGGAGGCCTGGGGGCCATAGGTGACTCAGGGCATTCACAAGGATGTTCTGCGGCCCAAGCTCCAGGATGGGACAGCAGCATCCCTCTCATCACACACGACCGTGACCCTTCAGGGGACAAGAGTTACCCCTGCCCCTGCCCCCATCAGACCCTACTCAGGCCCATGGGCCCTGCGGAGTGAGGAGGTAGGGTTACAAGGAAGGGCCGAGAAGGCACACGCCGGCCCTCCGTTATGTAACAAGGAGGGCGGTGCTTGTCCTAGGCCAGAGACCCAGGGCGCAGTGCACTCCCAGATGCGCAGTCATGGGTGGGGGCCACTGCGCACGGCCCACGGTTCTGGAAACCCCTCTCCACCAACATGAGACCGGCCCCATGGGCCCTGCTCTTCCCAGCCTCCCTCCCCCACCACAGGTGAACAGCCTGCTGTCCCAGCTTTATTCTTGCTCTCCTGGTTCCTTAGACCAACAAAACCATTCTCCAAGCCTTTTATGACCCACTGACCTTTTGGGAAATACCCAGTTTCTGGTGGTCGAACCCCATCCTCACCTTTCCATGCATCAGGCAGCGTCAACAGCTTCCGAAAGGAAGGTGCTCCTTCCTGTGGTGGTCTCTACTCAGGGCTGGCTCTGGAGGACCTCTGGACAGCCCGACGTCACTGTAAGTCTCCTGTCCCCGGGGAGTAGCCCGGAGTCAGCAGGAAGCCCAGGGTGGTGGCAGCAGCAGCTCTGCCCTACCTTGCCCAAGCGTTTCCAGGGGAGCCAAGAATTATTTTGCCGCAACACTGAGGTGTGGCTGATTGGAAAATTCCCTTTTCCAACAACAAACTACAGGACAAATATTTCCTTCCAATGTGGTCAACCCTTGCGTACCTATCTCTACAACCATCCTCCCTCCAAAAATGAATAAAGTTTGAGGAGCCCTGAGCTCTCCTTCCTTATAGTGCATGAAATTTAAAAAGACACAGAAGAGGCTTCAACCGGGCAGTCTAAAGCAGTCAGACACAGGAGCCTACGCACACCCCTGAAGAGATTTTAGAAAGCTGCTGGGCTGCTCCCCCCTCCCCTTTAAGCAAGTGAAATGCAAATTCAGATTTGATACCCTGCCCTCAGCCAATCAAAGAAAGCTTTTCACCTGCCACTGGCCTACCCACCAATCAGAGGAAGTGCCTGGAGTGAGAGCCCTCCCCTGGCCAATGGAAGGCCAGCTCAGTCACTTAGTTAAAGATGCAGCAGTACAGGGAAGGCCATCACATGTGAACTGGAAGTGAGCCAACATGGAGACACAGAGAGCGCAAGGTAAACAACTTTCCAACGCCAAAAGGATGACATTTAATCTCTAAATGCTAGCTTCACTTCTCAGCTCATCCTTAACCCTTCTCAGCTGGCTCCCCGGACCCTGGGAGCCTCACTACCTGTCCCCACAGAGCTTCTAAGGAGACGCAACAGCGACTGCGTCACCATTCTCCACTTTCCCAACTACGCAGTGACAAACCTATCAGCTTCACCCCACTTCTCCCGGCTCACACCCCACCCTGGCCGCGCACCCCGTAACAGCCCCAGAGCCGTAGGGCGCCCCTGGCAAGCCTGGCCCTGCCGTGCCTTCTTTCTGACACTTGTCCTTCTCCTCCTGTTCACTCCCCACCTTCCACGTAAGCCCTTCACAGACAGATGGACGTCAACATCCGAACAACCTGGAAAACCAGTCCTTCTGTCCACCAGAAAAAAATGGGGTAAAGGCTGGGGGGTCAGGTGGGAAGCAGGGGACAGTTCACTCCTCTCGCCTCTGCCATGGTCAGGCTTGAGCAGCTGACAGTAAGGGAGAAGAAATTAAAGTGGAAAAAAAGCCCTCCTTCAGAGGAAAAAAAAATAGCAAAAAGCAAAAAAGAAGGTGAGAGAGGCAGAACACCCCCAAACGCAGACACGTCGTCCCCAATCCCAGCAAATACATACATGAAGAAGAAGTGGGCTACGCCATCAAGTCCCGAAGCCCATCGGACCACCCATCGCTGCCTGCGCAGACCCAAATCTCCGTCCGGCCGTGAGGTGCCGCAGCCCCGAATGTTCCAGAATCTGGTCCCGTTAAACCTTCTGCTGTCGCCCCGCAACCTCTTGCTCCCACCCCTGCCCCCCCACCTTCTCCCCACGGGAACCGCCCGTGCCACCTTGTGTGACATCTCCTCAGCCCAGACTACCCAGAGGCCTCCAGCCCCAGCAGATCTCAGGCTTGGCAAGTGAGCTCACGGAACCCGGTGCCTGGTGTTGCTATGACTTGGTTCTTGATTTCTCTCCCTCTGCTGCAGCACGGCTGTTGCTAGCAGACCTATGGACGGAGCTCACTCGCTCGCTCGCTCGCTCTCTCTCTCACTCTCTCTCTCTCTCTCTCTCTCTCTCTCTCTCTCTCTGAGCTCTGTGACGCAGATCTAAATTCTCCAGTCTGCTCCTTGTGTTGCAAGAGCAGAACTGCAGCTTTTCCCCTGGAGAGCTGGAGGGCAGTGCCAAGGCTGGTCAAACAAGNAAAAAAAAAAAAAAAAGGAAAAGGAAAAGGAAAAGAGAAAGAAATAAAGAAAGAGAGAAAAGAAAAAAAGTTGGGCCTACACTCTGCCTCTCTGGCCACGCTTCTGAGCCCTTCACCCTCCAGCACCTCACTGTCATGGGACACACAGATCCACTCCCTGCAGCTTTGCCTGTTCCCTGCACACTCCCCAGCCTCAAGCCTCCTTCCTCAGAGTGGCAGCCCCCAGCACCCAGACAGGGCTGTCCCAGGCTAAATGTTGCATCATCTTTTTTTAAGCCACATAGGTTTCCCCCAGCCATGGGGAAAAAATGGTCCTCATCCTGAGACCACCATCCCATCAAACTTCTTTTGTCACAGACAAATCCAAAATCAGCTAGAGCTGATTTCTGTTGTTGTTTGTGGCTTTTTGGCCACAAACCAGGTCCTTTTTCTCCCTGGAATTTCCTAAGGATAAAAGGCATAATTAAAACATTGCCTGCTTACCCCACAAAGTGAGATCCTTCTATCACGGCAGGAATTTGCAAAACTGAATTGAACAGCGGCTTGCAGAACAGAGTCCAACCAGCCTGGACCTCTGTTCTCTCAGGGTTCACAATTTTAGGGCCTAGGTAGATAGATCCAATTACTTCCCAAAGGCACTTAGGCCACACGGTCTCGGAGATTCAGGTTGCTGAGTCATTTGTTCCCAAGAAGAGCCTTCTGACAACATGAAAAGCAGCACAACACAGCGACAGCCAAGCCTGGCCCTCCAGCAGCCAAGCCTGGGCTCCCATCTCTAGGACGAGCACCCAGCTGAGATGAGCACCCACCAGCGTACCTCCCAGTCCTACGAGGCTGACAGGGCGGTGTTCCCACTGACGCTCAGGGGCAGGCTAAGGATGGCTGTGCATACTGATGAGTCTCCTTGCATGAAGCACAGGGTCCCCCAACATCTTCCTGCCCAACCCCAGACTCACAAATGCATCCATAAATAGCTCAGATATTAACCAAAGGGACCCTCCTTACCTAGATGCACTCCTGACTCTCAGACTCCCACCTGGCTACATGCAGCGAGTGCACATGTGCAGCCAGCTGCACTGTAGGGACCTGGAATGGACTGGACATCAGAGACACATTTGGGTCCCAGAGCGGCGGACCCAGAAAGTGCAACACATCGAGGACCTTCTGGAAACATGAATGAGAACGAAAGGCCAGACAGCCACATTACCCCACATGTCAGCTTTCCAAGCAGCCTTCTTTAAGCAACTATACTGGGCCAAGTTCTCACCAGCAGAACGAAGGACCACTTGGAAGACAACCATGGCAGTCCATGGTTTTAAAAGAAGCCCAGAGGCTCTGTGCCAGGCTTCCGGCAGGGGGGAAAGTGCTCTAAATTCACACCTTCTGGGCTCTAGGGTGGAGCATGCCAATAAAGAAGTCACCTACTGGTCTGATGACCAAAGGAATGTAGCCCTGATGGCACTAAAACCAGTCCCCGAGAACGGTCTTCTGCTTACTCAGATCCTATTTGCCATAGTTTCCTTCTCCATGGAAGAAAAACATGCCTAAGTTCATGTCAGGACATTCCTGATTTATCCAAGAGCCCAGGATCAAATAAACAAAGGGCTCCACACTCTGCCAGGGAGCCTCCTCCTTCAGGAGGGAGAGCTGAGCAAAGCAGGCTCCCCAGTGCTGGGCCACCGACTCGTGAGCTTGGCGAGTGGTGCGGCTGTTCCCTGCCATGGCGACGCAGGTGTCGCAGGTGGGTACACTTGCGAGAGAAGAGGCGAAAGAGTCATGAGAGATGAGCGGGAGCAGCCAGGGTCAGAGGAAGGACACACGCAGCCGCGGGACTCGTCAAGAGGCGACTGCGGTCTATAAGCCCCAGCGGCACTGGGCTCCAGTCTGTACAAAGAGAAGCTGTCGTCTGGGTGGTGCTGAGGGGACCCAGTGTTGACTTGCAAAGCATTATGACGACACCCTGTGGGAAGGTTTTGTTTCGTTTCACTTTTCATCTCAAATCTTTTTCTCCCCACCACCCCATCACACTTCCCACAACTTTACTAGTATTAAAAAAGAGTGACTTTAGGTGCCTCTGCCCAGCTGTAGGTCTTTCTTCTACTAATATGATTCTGATGAGTTCTGGGAACAGAAAAAAAACCCAAACGAGATGACCAGGAAGCAAAAATGAATTCGGATCCAAAAACATGGGAGGATGTTTACTTAGCAAGCATGCTCCAGCCGACAAGGAAGCAGTTTTACAGGGTGCCACATGCAGTGTTTGATTTCAGGGGGTAAAGATAACTCTGGAGTAGGGAGACGGACAGGCAGGGCAAACTCAAAAAGGCAGGATTTCCGCTCCAGCTCCAGGCTCTCAAGCTCCTCCACAGCCATGGGCCGTAGGCACCAAACATCTCCCTGAACGTTGTGAGTTCTCCCGGTGATCTAGGTCAAAACTTTTAAATGCCAAAAACAAGGTTTCTTTCTTTCTTCTTCTTCTTCTTTTTTTTTTTTTTTTTTCTTTAAAGGCAGTGAGCTGAACTTTGACCACCCTGGTCAAGGGTGTGGAATGCGAGCACTCTGTACTGGCCACAAACGCCTGCCCAGCAAGCATCTGCCAGGAAGGCAGGCTCTGTGCGGCCTTTCTGTCCTCTTATTTCCTCATTGAGGTTGGCTCTACAGGGACTGGGCCTTCACTCAGAGAAAGAATCCAGACTCTGAGGGCAAGGCGGCAGTGCAAAGGACCACTTCAACACTCCATGGAGATATCTGGAGCTACACTAGGTGCTCCACATAAATCAGGCTCAGGGAGAAGTGGCAGGCCTAGATCCACAGCAAGATGGCAATTTTCTTTACCACTTAGAAGGGGGCAGACTCCTGGCACTTGGCAAGCCCATGAGGCAGTCATTTACTATGGACCTACTGCTACATGCTAGGCCCACATACAGCACAGGACGGGGTGGGGGGCACACCTCAGATACAATGCACTGACTCCACAAGCATTCCCAAGTCTGCAGTTTGGACAGCTCAAAAATCCACTCTCTGAAAGCTGGAGTTTACTTTCCCGATGCAACGATACGAACTATACTGGTTTGGTTCCCATGCTACTCCACAAAAGCCACGTTTAGGGGAGCAGTGCAGGAATACGCCAAATGGAAGGAACAAGCCACGCCGCGTGGACAGCCAGTGCCAGGCTCCATCCCCACGGGCCATCTAGGAATAAAGACCCAGAGAGTCCAGACGGTTCGGATTTCTTAGGACAAGGGGGGGCGGGGAAATCAAGCTTTGTTATGTTAAACTCCTGTTTTTTAAACACTGTCAAAAAATTTTAAATTCAAACATACCTAGAGTTTCCAGTTTATCCTCCAGGTTCAAAATTTAATACATTTGCAATGAAAAGGAGGAACAAGCACTGCCACAGTGAGGAACTCAATAAAATAAACAAGGGTGACACCCTCAAAGAGAACCTGCCCCATAGATGCCATTATTTGAGCAAAAGGAAGGCAGAGAGGAGAGCAAAGAGCATCTAAATCTTCAGGTTAGTGGCTTTCCTGGCCCTACACGGAGGGCCATAGGCAGAATGCTCTACCTGAGTTATTTTTAAGTCTTCCTGATGCCATTAAACTACTAATACACATGCCCCATGCTCACCCACCAGAAGGGCCAGGGAATCACACTGCTACACTGGCTTCCTCCCAACAGAGACACCACAAGGGTCTGTCCAGGTTTTCAGTGATGACACTAGAAAGGCTGGTCATAATCCCACCACCATCCAAGGCTTAGGGCCCTTCATACACGGCACTGTGACCAAGGCCCTGCTTAGCTTATTCTTGACTCAGTAACTCCTGCCCACCTTTGGAGGGCTCAGGCAATTGGGAGCAATCAAGACAGTATCTCGGCAGATACACACTAGCTTTCACAAGCCTACTCCCCTAAAGACAGAGGTATTTTAGTTTTTATAACCACGAGTTTCTAGGCTCAACAAGAAGGTACAAAAAGGGAATTGAAAAAGGAAGGGGGGAAAAAAAAGCCAGAGAGAAATATTCTTAAAATAGCTGATCAAAAGTTAGTGAGCCAAAGGCAAAGAGGAAGAGGCATAAGCACTCATGAGAAGGGAGGCACACGAGCATCGGCAGTAGTCAAGCAGAGCAGCCCGTGGAAACGAAGGCCCATCGCCCACATACGCCACCACAGACCCTGGGCTCAGACCCTTCCCAGTGGCAGCCACAGGCTATGTCACTGATGAGGACACCATGACGACAATCTGGAACTGGGACAAGGCACAAGTCACAACTCATAAGGATGAGGCACCGCTGTGCCCACCGGGGAGGGCCTCTTTCTCTCATAGATCTGTTAAGAGTTATTTTCCCTATTCTGAATATGAATCAACTTGCCCATTAGAGGTACTGTGTGTATTTTCTCCACACTGCTTGCTTTTCCTTTCTTTTACTGATGTCTCAGTGATCAGAAGTTCCTCCTTTTAATGTCACCCAATTTATCAAGTTTTTCCTTTACAGTGAGTGCATTCCGTGTCTCCCGTAAGGAATGTTTGGCTGTCTTATATAAGGATATTGTCATCTTATACATAAAGCCTCATTTTAACTTTCACAGTTAGATGATGAACGTGCTGGGATTCATCTTTGTATATGGTCAGGATTCACCCAGTCCCTTGTGGATGCGCCACTGAAGTCAGAGTGCCTATTAAAGTGGCCTCGCTTCCTAAGGCCCAGGAGCAGTGTCCCATCAGGTGTCCTGGTAGATACAGATCTGCTTCTGAGCGTCCTGATCCCTCCCTTTGACCAGAAGTAAGAAAGAACAAATAGGTCTATACTGTAATAGAATCACTCATCTTAAAGGTTTATGAAAATATAAATTAAAAAGTTGGTGGTTTGAAGTAAGCTCCACATCGACAGGCACAGTCTGGAAAGGGGTCTCAGCCTGCACTTCTCAGGAAGAAAAGGATGAGGAAGAACAGACAAAGAAAAGCAAACTGAGCCAAGAAAGTGGGTGGCAAGAAGGCAAGCACATAGGGTGAATATGGGTCTATTTATAAGATGTAACACAGGGATTAAGAGCACATGCTCATATAGTTCAAATCCTCCACATACATTACTTAGCTATATACCCAAGAGCCAGTTACCTTGGCCATTCTGACCCTCAGTTTCTAATATAAAGTAAGTGCTCACTTAATCCCAGTTATCACTTTGGTGATAGTAACACTGACTATGACCAACTGGCATTAGGAAAGGCTGGCTAACACTTCAGGTCCTCCACCCAAGCTCTGATCAAATTGCAACCACACCTGCCTTCTTACAGAGGTAGATAAGATCGAGTATGTTGTGGGGGGCAGATAGCTCAGCGGATTAAAACACCTGCTTAGGCAGACACAGGGACCTAGTTCCATTCCCAGCATGCCATCATGCACTGAGACAGCAATTGAGACTAGGCGTGGTGGCGCAAGTCAATATAATCCCAGTGTGTTGGAGGCTGAAAACAGAAGAATCACTACAAGTCTGATCTGTATAGTGAGACCCTGTAGACTCTGTATTAAATACATTAAAAAATAAAAAGGGGGGGGGCTAGGGAGGCAGCTCAGTGGAATAAGTGCTTGCCTGGTAAGTGCAAGGTTCTGAGTTCAATCCCTGTGCCAGAAAAAAAATCAAGTCTGTTCGGGTGGCAGGCCAAAGACCCAGGAGAGGCTTAGAGAAAGAAAGATGAAGAAAGCAAGCAAAAGCCGAATTATGGGCTAGGGATGTAACTCAGGGGTAGAGCACTTGCCCTGTAAGCACAAGGCCCAAGGTTCAGCCCTGAGCAACACTAGGTAGAAAGAGTCAACTTACTGGGACAGTTCAACGTCTGGTAGGAAAAGCAGAATTTCTCTCTCTCTCTCTCTCTCTCTCTCTCTCTCTCTCTCTCTCTCTCTCTCTCTCT
>NDGN011538780.1:2177-26706 GCA_002564285.1 Tympanoctomys barrerae | reverse complement strand
TAGTGTTTGTAAATAGGATATCATGTCCGCATCTTGTACAGCAAATAACCACTAGGAAGAGAGATGGATTGTGGATGACAGTCTGGCCAGAACCCACTCATACCTCACCACTCATGGCTCTGTTTCTTCATCCATGAGGATAAGTGAGAACCATACCTACTTTCTGGATTGGTATGTGGGAACTGGTGACGGATGTGAAGTGCTCAGAAAGGGATGGGAAGAGACTGGGTGTGGTGGCATGTGCCTGTAATCCCAGCTCTTGGGAGGATGTAAACAGGTGGATCACTATGAATCTGATCTAGTAGTGAGACCCTGAACACCCTGTAGACACTTCTCTGAAATACAGAAGAAAAAAAAAAGGAGGGGAAACCTCACTGTTGGACTCCTACAGCTAATGCTCATCTGTGAAATGCGTCACATGTTCTCAGCTCTAAGTGCCAGGGCCTCTGGCTCAAGGCAGCCATGACTACCACAGACTAAAAATACTGCCCTGAAGTAAGACAAAAAAAATAGAAGAACTAGTTAAAATACACCATGGAAAAAGAAAAAGGAGGAGAGAAAGAGAAGTGTTGGACAGGAGCAAGAGATACAAAGCAGGGTTCTATCTGAAGTCTGCCATCTAGGAAAAAGCTGCACAGAAAAAGAGATATTTGGGCAAAAACAGAAGAGGTCTGAGGAAGGCTGTGCAGTCTGAGGAAATTGTCTCAGGCATAGGGGACAGTAGGTATGAGTTTTCCCAGGTGGAAAGGAGACAGATGTGGTGGAGGAGTGGCCAGAGGTCAGGAATGAGTAGGACAGTAAGCAGCAAGCAAGGGTGAAAGGTGTGGGGACAGCAAGGTGGGTCTAGCCAGACTTTTAGGGATTGCTTTGGCTCCACAGCCCACAGTAGAGAGGACAAGAGGGTGGAAATTGGGACATTCACTGAGTAGTGTATTCATGAGGGTGATGTCTGGATTCCTGGCAGCAGCAGCAGAGGCTGAAAGGTTGATGGGTGGTTGTCGTGGATTAAATATGAAGTGCTCCCGAACACCACTCAACTAGCACAAGAAACAATACCAAGAATCAACCCAGGGGACTCCATCAAATTAAGAAGCTTCTGCACAGAGAAAGAAACAACGGACAGAGTGAAAAGACAACCTACACGCAGTGGGGGTGGGGGCAGGTTGCCAGCTACTATTCTGATAGACTAATGTTTAGAACTAATATTAGAATAAAGAATTCAAAATAATTGACCCACAAAAAGCCAACAACCCAATGAAAACATGGGCCAGTGAACTGAACAGACACTTCTCAAAAGAAAAAGTGCAAATGGCCAATGAACACATGAAAAATATGCTCATCATCTTTAGCCAGTAGGGAAATGCAAATTAAAGCTAGCAGATTCCTTCTTACTCCAGTCAGAATGGCCATCACACACACAAAAATAACCCATAAATGCTGGTGATGTGGCAATAAAGGAACCTTTCTACATTGTTGATGGAAACATAAACTGCTACAGCCAATACAGAAATGACTATGGAGATTTGAGGCCTCAAAAATTAAAATTAAAATTCTACTTGATCTAGCAATATACCTTTTCTGGATGTCTTTCCAAATGAGCTAAAGACACCATACCATAGAGATACATGCATACCCATGTGTAAAGCAACACAGTTCAAAACAGCTAAACTCTGGAAACAGCCTATCGATGGATGAACAGATAAAATACACACAATGGAATTTTATTCAGCCATAAAGAATAATAAATTCACATCATTTGCGGGGAAATGGGTGGCTCAAGACCGTAATGTTAAGTGAAATAAGTCAGGCACAGAAAGTTAAATATGGAATGGTTTCTGTTACATGAAAAACCCAGAATATAAATAAAGGCTAAAATAAAGGCAGACTTCTCAGAGCAGGGAAGGGGTAAAGGGAAAGGAAAGGTGGATGTGTATATCATGTGTTGCAAACAACAAAAAAACTTTAAGAAGACGTGTGCCCCAAATCTCATGTATTCAGAGATGGATCCCAGAGGTGGAACCAAGAGTCATGGATCACCGGTCATGAGCGCCCTGACCTCATCAGTGGGATAAGCCATCAAGGACTTCGCAGCTGAGTGTGTACTAGGCAGTGGGGCCATGTGAAAAGAGTCAGTCCCTGGGAATGTGCCTTTAAAGGGTCTGTCCTTTCCCCAGTGTCTCTGTCTGTCTGTCTGTCAGTCTGTCTCTCTCTCTCTCTCTCTCTCTCTCTGTCTCCATCTCTCTGTCTCTCTGTCTCTCTGTCTCCATCTCTCTGTCTCCGTCTCTCTGTCTCCGTCTCTCTGTCTCTCTCTGTCTCTCTGTCTCTCTGTCTCTCTGTCTCTCTCTCTCTCCCCCCCCCCTCTGTGCTTCCTAGATGATATGAGCTGAGCAGCCTTCTTGGGCCACACCCTTCCACCATGCCACTTCTGACTTGGAATAGGCCAACCATGGACTGAAACCTTGAGCTAAAATAAATCTTTCCTCCTCTAAATTGTGTTTGTCAGGTGTTTTGTCCCAGAAATGGAAAACTGGCAAATACAATGGTGAATAATTCTTTTTTGTTCTTTTTTTTTTTCTTTTTTTCCTGGTCAGGGCCTCCTCACTACATCGCCTTGGTTGGCCTTGAACTCCTTGGCTCAAGGAACCATCTTGCCTCAGCTTCCCCAATAGCTGGGGCTACAGGGGGTACCACCACCGCTAGCTTGATTTTGAGTACATTGTAGGAAGTAGAATCAGCAATTTCCTAACAAGAAGTCATAGGATTCCTCTGCTTCATTCCCACAAAGTCTAGAAAAATGAGTACAGAGGGTCTTGAGGTTATGTCATGAGCCATGGCCCCGGGCCCCAGCAGTAGACATTCACGAAATGGCCCTTAGGACTCATGTGTGACAGCATGGAAAGCTACAGCCTTCCATGAAAGCCTCTATAGTGCAGCCACGCAAACGGGGTCTCCCCAGAGCCTCAGGCCCCTCCCCACCACTCCCTGCCCGGATGGGCCCACAGAGGCCACAGGTTACGGAGAGGGAGCTCACACCCCGGCAAAGATTGATGCCTTTTAAACAGACCCAGAGCGAGAAGGACAGAGAAAGTCAATATTTGTCTGAGCAAGCCAAACAGGCAGGCTCGCCCAGGAATGTGCGGGAGGGAGGGAGGCCCAGTGCCCAGAGAACATTATTTCAACAGACAGATATTTGGAAACCGTCGCTGTCCTGGCAGTGGGGGAGGGGGCAATTCCTACAGACCTCCTTCTGCCCAGGGAGGATGGGCCCAGGCCAGGTGGTGTGGGGGCAATCAAGTGGGGAGGCCAATCCCAATCATCAGCAAAAGAGCAAACTACCACTTCCCTGTACTGGAAATACATGGAGGGTCAGCAAGGGAAAGAAATGTGCCCCAAGATGTGCAGGTTCTGTCCTCCAGCGGCTCTTCCCATCCTCCAGGTTGAACTGCAGCCTGCTCTGTATGGCTCTGCACCTTCCCCAGCCTGCCTACCTGTGCAGCCTCATCTTGCCTCACAACCAAGCTGAGTATTTATGGCCCCCAAACACACCCAGGGCTGTGATGGTTCTCACCATGCTTTGCACATCCTGTTCCTCTCAAGACACACCTTCTGATAACTGCAACACATTTTTCAAAACCTGGTTCAAGGTTCATCTGTACCCAGAGGATTCTTGCTTTGAGGTTAAAAGCTTGTGACCTGAGACCATGGTGCTTGGGTGGCAGTCCTTGGTTGGATGACTTCAGGCAGGTTCCTACAGCTTCACAAACCCTAGTTTTTTCATCTGTAAGGTATCATGGCAGGCTGAATGTGGTTTCCCCACCCTAGGTACCCATAACCTCCTTCCCACAGTTTGTAGATACAATATTGTGTAGGACTAAAGGGATTTTGTAGGTATGACTTGATTAAGAATCTTGAAATGGGAGATCATCTAAATTACCTCCAGTGCCATCCCAAGGGTCCTTAAGATGCAGGCAGGAAGGTCACAATGTGAATAGGAGCTGTGATGGCAGAAGCAGAGACTGGAGCATGCAGGGGCCATGAACCATGAGGTGCCAGCAGCCCCCCGAAGCTGAAATAAGGTGAGAGTGGCTTCTCCCCTCAACAGCCCACCCACTGTGTTGACCCTAGTCTAGTGGGACTTGATTCAGCCTGTGACATCAAGAACTGTAAGATGATGAACTTCTGTTATTTAAAACCACAAGTATTGTAGTGATTTGTTTGTGTAGCCATGGGAAACTAATTCCATTGAGTCCCATCTCCGGGGTTCTTGTAAGAACTGGTGACACCACACATAAAGAGCCCTCAAGGTTGTAGCAGAGGTGGTCAAAGCACTCAAGAGGCTCAAGCTGTCCCCACTGGTGCTGTCACAGTCCTGACCCCTTCACAGTCCCTGACAACTTGGCCTTTAATTGCCTGTTTACATGCTGCCCATCCCTCCAGGCTGTGGCAATTTGAGGGCAGGTGCACAGTATCACATTAGTCTTGGTATAATCAAGTCCAGCCACTTAGCAAGTACTACGTAAGTGTGGACTGCATGAGCAAGTGCTAGTATTTGTCTGTGCCCAGTGCAGGTTTAATCATGCAGTTGAGCACAGTAGAATCCCAGAGACACAGTAATGAGCTCTAGAACCCACAGGACCAAACCTTGGTATCTAAGCACCAGAAGAGGTTGGGAATGCTGGGTCCAGCAGGGCAGACAGGAGGATGAGTGCCCATCACTCAGTTGATCTCATCTGCACTGTAGACTTCTGGGTGGCTTTTCCTTGCTGACACTGTGAGAGGCCAAAGTTCCTGGGCAGTGCCCTGAGAGAGGACTTATGGCCTCTGGATTCAGGTTTCCACATCTGGCTGCTGCCTGGAGGTCAGAGGTGAAATGTTAGTAAAGATGGCACATGTGGTCAGCAGGTCTAGTCACAGATCACAGTGGTGAGAAAGCAGATGACCACCTCCAGTGGCTACTATTATGTGCCAGAGATGGTGTGGAGCATTTACTTTATTATTTTATTTCATGCCTAAGTGTTTATTGATGCTTGAGTTTTCCAAGAAAGAAATTGAAATTCAAACCAGTTATGTAATTTGTCCCAAATCACACAGCTCACCAGTAATGCAAGAAGATTCAAAGACTCCCCTATTTGTCCCAGAACCAATTCTCATCCTCTCCAGCCTGCACTAACTCATAAGCTTCCAGAGGCTCACAGATTTCATCTCCTATAAAACCTACATGGACATCGAGACAGCCTGATGTACTTGTCTATGTCCCTTCTAGAGTCATTCAATAAACATTTGTCAAATCCTTTCTAGATGAGGACTTGCTGCCTGCATTGGGCACAGGGAGGTGGTCCAGTCCAGGTAGAAGACAGACCCTGGTCAATCACACACATTGTAAGGATCGGAACAGTAGCATGTGGAGGCCATGAAGACTCAGGTGTAGCCACCAAAACTTGACAGGCTTCAGAAAGAAGTCCTTGGGGCCAGAGAGATAGCTCAATGGAATGGGCACTTGCCTGGCAAGTGCAAGGGCCTGAGTTCAATCCCAGGTTCTGCCAAAAAAAACAAAAAAAAAGAAAGAAAGAAAGAAAGAAAGAAAGAAAGAAAGAAAGAAGCCCTTGGTAACAGATGAATACATAAAGGACAGGGGCATAAAAGGGGGAATCCTGAGCCCAAGAAACAACACACACAAAGGCCTAGAGGCAAGAACGGGTATGCTCAAGAAAACATAGGCCACTTGGAGTGGCTGAAGGTTGGTGAGAGAGAGAACTAGGGCAGCAGCAGAGCCAGACACAGACCACAACATGGAGTGTGCCCTAGAGGCCAAGTGGGTGGCGTGCCAAAGGTGTGAGGAGGGGAAATGCTTGGCCAAGGTTCTAAAATAATACCACCACCACCTAGCATGTGCCCCGTCCTTGGGCCTCAGCCATCTTCTAATACCATACATGGATTCTTCATTCACTTATGTCATTAACATTATATAACATGCCCAGTTTACAGATAAGGAAACTGCAGCACAGTGAGGTTGGCTGATCTGCCCAAAACTGTATAACCACTGAGTGGCAGAAATGAGATTTGAACCCAGCTGATCTGGCTTCAGAGTCCAGGTGCTCATCCCAGCTGAACTCTTCTAAGAGGCAGGATGTTAAATATGTATAAATGACCTCAGAGCTCCCCACAGGGTGGAACAAAGAGGAGGGGTCCAGGAATTCTGGGCCTGGCTGCCCAGCAAGGAGGTCTGGCTGCAGAACAGGAATCCTGCTCTCCTAGCTGCTTTGGACACAAGGTCAACCACATATAACCCATCACCCTTGGCCAGCAGCCTCCAGTGTGCTGCTGCTTCCGAAAGCCCTTCTCCCCGCACCCCACCCACCCACAGCGCCGCTGCGAGCTCTGAGGCATTGCCTTATCATCTGCCCAGATTTCTCAGGGCTTTCTCTGAGCTCTGAGTTTGTGGAAGGTAGGCCTTTCCGCTTTGCAGTTGATCCTATCTCCCCGTGTGTTTCCCATTAGCAGAGCAATTGGCACTCATCTATTTGCATAAGCTCAGAGGCCCCCACACCAAGCAAGCCCCGGCATCTGCTTGCCTGGAAAGCAACACAAAACTCCCCCTGATGGCTTCTTGGGGGCCACTTGTCCTTTCTATACCCCTCAGTCTCCCCCATTTTCAAGTGGAGATAATGATGCCACGTGCTCCACCAGGCCATTGCAAGGGTCACGTCAAGTGTACTCGGTGAAGCACTGTACACTAAGGGCTAACAGCCTAGTCCTACTGCCATGCAACACATCATCACAGTTAGAGGAAACATCCCACTTTCCAAGTCCATCAGAGCCATTCCTGAGGGGATTAATAGTAAATTTTTGCAAATAAAATGTTATATACCTTAAGGGGGGAATTGTGGTGTTTTAAGCTATACCTCACGGCACACACCTGTGGTCCCAGCACTGAGGACACTGAGGCAGGAGGGTTACTGTGAGTAGAAGGCAGCCTCAGACACGATGGTAAAGTCAAGGTCAGCTAGGATGCATAGCCTCTGACAAATCCAAACATAAATCAATAAATACGTAAAACAGACACATGGTGAAATGATTATCACACTCAAGCCAATTAGTGTATCCATCCCTTACATGGTGACCATTTGGGTGAGAACAGTGAACATCTACTGTCCCTGCAAATATTGAGTATATAGTGTAGAATTATTACCCCCAGTTACCGTGCTGCTCACCGCACCTCCAGGATGTGCCCTTCCTGCCTAAGTGCACCTTGCTACCCTTTGACCAACTCCTTCCGGTTTCCCTCCCACTCAAGCCCCTGGTAGCACTGGAGCCTCTGGAGCCTCCACCTCCACTTCTCAATTCAACGCTCCTACATTCCATATATGAGACCGTGAAGTATTGTCCTTCTGTGCCTGGCTTACTTTGTTTAGCTTAATGTCCTCCAGACTCACCTATGTTGTCACAAATGGAAGCACTGCTTTCTTTTTTAAATAATAAACAGTGCTTGCTGGCCTGCATGTGTGTGTGTTTATGTGTGTGCCCCATTTTCTTTGTTCATTCATCCCTGGACACTTAGGTCACTGGGAATAATGCTACAGCAAACATGGGAGTGCAGTTATCTTTTCGAGTTGCTCATGCCACTTCCTCTGTGTCCTCAGACATAGGATTGATTTCTGGATCTGCCACAGCTGCCCTGGACAGCAAACATGAGTGAACGGGTCTTACTCATGTTAGGACTCAGGAATCACTGGCAGGCTTTGAGCCAGGAGATTTCATGATGCTTTGTGATGTTTTCTCATCTAATTCTTATAATTGTCTCCATTTTACAGATGGAAAAGCTGTAAAGTATGGAGCTGTGAGATCACTTCACATTCCTTTGGAACCAGCATACCTGGTGCACAAGCCTGTGCTCTCTCTACTGGGCCATGCCATCCTCCTACTCAGCCTACCCGGGCCCAAGACTCCTTGGAAATGCACTGAAAGCAATGTGCCCTTACAGAGCTGCGACCCACCCCACTCCAGTGAAGCTGGAGAAAGACACACAAACAAGAGCCAGCTGTTATTGGACTCTTGCTAGATAACTGCATTCTCACGAATTGCATTCTCACAGGTAAGACATTCCCATGTTAGAGGTAAAGAAAAAGAGACCCAAGGTAATGTAAATGGCAGATCCAGGGTTTGAACCTGAGATTCTAGACTTTGTACCCTTAATCTTAACCCTTACATGTAATACTGAATATACTGAGAGAGAAGACATGTTCTCTGTCTCTCTCCCCCACTTCCTCCCTCCCTCCCCCTCTCTCCCTTTTTCCCTCTCACTCCCTCTCTCACTCACTTTTCTCAATGATCCAGGGCAGTGGACCTGTTCTGGCCCAGCCCACCTATCTTAGTGTATCCCAGATGTTGGTAAATAAGAAAGGGTAAAGTGTATGCCTGAGTTCCAAAGGTCATGTTCTCAGGCACTGCTTTGAAAGGAGCCACCCCCTTTTACAGGGGAGGTGGGCAGCCTCAGGGGCCATTTCCCTATCAGGGCTTATTGCTATTTAAATACCATGGGCCACAGATCATGCTTAAGATATGAAAATTTGCTGCTGTTTCCAAGCCATCACCCCTCACCAAGGTTCATCTACTGCCTTTTAGAGGGTACTCAGTTGCCCTGGCTGAATTTCTGGGAAAATGTGTAAGAGGACCTGTGCATAACCCATCTTGTCACCCAACAGGCATGAAGCCCCAGCATCCAGGCTGTCTGTGAGGTCAGAAAAACCCTCAGGCCTCTTAGTGTACTCATTTACTCTCATCCTGGGTGTCTTATCCTGGTTTCTCTTCTCCAGGGGCTACCTAGAACAGAGGATTCTGACCCTCTGAGCACCCAGCTGGCCCTGAGAATACATTCTACCCATCCAGTGCCAGGACCTTGCAGCCACCCACACCCCTGCTCAGCCTCCCAGGAGCCAGCTCCTTCTGGACTTGGGGCTCACCTAGAAGCCAGTCTCAGTAACTCCAACAGTAGAAGCCTTTTGTCCTTGACAGTACCACTCTAAGATTTTGCTTCCAAAGCTGGAATTCCTGACAAAGCTGACAAGATTGGGTAGACATAGTCTTGTCTATTCCAGCAGCTCAGTAAAAAAGAAAGGAGGGAAAGAAACCATTCTGCAGTCATGAACACAACCACTTGCCAGGAGAATAGCTCCTCAGAGCTGAGCTCAGAGGCCCAGGCTCCACTGTCTCTAGTGTCGCTCTGTTCCTCAGGTCACAGCCTAACAGACAAAAAAAAAAACCAAGAAATTAAACAAAGGTCAGAACCACAGCACATGAATTCTGTCCCCAGCTTCCTGCATGATCTTGGAAAAACACAAATGTCCCTGAGCCCCTGTAAAATAAGGGGTTGGCCTCTGCACACACCGAGAAATGACTCTAGATGTCTACAGCTGCTCTCGCTGGCCCTCTCTTCTTGGAGAAGTGCTCACTACTGACCAGGTGCCATCACCGAGGTGTTCCCACTCCTCTTCCTCCTGTGTCTTACTGACATCTGCCCTCACTGTATCCCTCTCAATAATAAAAAGCAGAGGCTTAACCCTGGAATAGGCTTGGAGGAGATTCGCAGGACATGGATCTGCTGGGGGCCGACCTGCTGGCTGGAAGCCCCACCTCTGAGCCAAGCAATTGTCCCCATAATTGAAGACATACCCTGGGCTGTGCAGCGGGCCAATGCAGACTGACTCATATGTACTCGGACCACAAGCCAGGCTGTGCAAAAAGCCTGCTCCCTGGCTCAGAGGAAGAGTGGACCTTTTAATGGAAATGACTTGAGCTTTTCTCTCCTCAGGAAAGCAATTTTTCTTTTTTTTTTTTTTTTTTTTTTTTGAGTAAACAAAAGAGCTGAGCCAAGTTAGGGATTGAGCTATAAACTCCAAAGCCCCATTCCAGCCTCCATCCCTGGGCTCCCCTCTTCTGTGGAGAGCAGACTCTGGGGGAGGGGACAAAGGGACAGAATTCCTCACCCAGGCTGCAGCTGCATGACCAGAAGCCCTGAGCTACTCTAGAAGACAGTAGGTCAAGATAGAGACCACCCACTCCTTCTCAAGGTGCCCCTGCCTCAGCCACTCCTTACCACACCTCTGCTATTGGTGTCCTGTGCCTCCTAATCACCATCTCTCATCTAGAGAAGCCTCTGGCCCCCACCTCCTGGGACCCCTAAGCTCATCAACAGTGAGCACCCCATGCCCCTCCCCAGGCTTTCTCACTGGCCTGCCAGTCACCTCAGTCCCACTCTTCCTTTTCCCTCACACCCTGCCACACTGGCCTGTCACTTCCAGCTCCAGTGGACTCTCAAATCCACCCATGCCCTCCACTTCCACAGTGGCACCTGAGCATGAGCAGCCATCATCTCTCACTCAGCACACTGCAGTCTACCCTTCACCCAACTGCTAAGTAATTGCTCCAAAGCCAAGGCCAACTCATCCCCACCCTTCTTACCTTGCCAGAGCCTCTCCACCAGCCTGCAGGAAGGAGGTGAAGCAGGATCAAGGCTGGACTATCCACCGCTCCTGACATACACTGTGATTCCCCAGTGCAGGCTGCTGCCCGCCCTCATGCGCTTTCCATGTCCTCTTCCTTCCATCAGGAGTGCCTTTCCCCCTCCTCACTTGGATCATTCCCAGCACTTATCTACATTCAGCTCAGACATTGCCCCCTCGGCAGACCATCCCAATGCCTAGGCAGGGAGACTCTTTCCCATCCAAGTAGAGCCCAGCAGTTACCCTGCCAGGCACATGCTCTTGGCCTCTAGTGTATGTTTGATCCCTTGGCATCTTCTCAGGATTCAGCAAAAGGCTGGAATCTAGTGAGCATTAAGGATAGTTTAAACTGGACAGAGGGGCATGTGCCTGTTGTCCCAGCTAATCAGGAGACAGAAGAAGGAAGATTGTTTGAGCCCAAGAGTTTATAGCTAGCCTGGACAACACAGTAAGACCCTGGTGGGAAGGGAAGAGGAGAAAAGGGGAGGGGAGGAGGGAAGCAAAAGAAGAGGCTGGCCAAACTGAGCTGAACATTGTCAGGTGAGATGGGTGGGGGCTCTCCTGCTCATTGTTTTCCTAATGACCTTACAAGAAGCCTGCCAAGGCCCCCTCCCCCTGAAAGAAGCAATCAGGAAAGCCACATGTATATTTGCATAATATTTGCATTCAGTTTGTTTGTGATTTATATAAATCCCCTAGCTTGGGTGCATCCTCTTGCGTAGTTCTATAGGTGAGTATATCCCTCCTGTCCTAGGAAATGCCCTGTCTCAGAGCTTCTGCAAACTCCTATCTTAATCAGCCTAGGTCACCCAGGGCATGGGCTAGAAGCTGGACTCCTAAGGATCAAGCGTTCAAGGATTATGACCTGCATAAAACTATGGACTGAAATCTTTACAGACTATAAGCCAAAATAGATCTCTCCTTCCTTTGTGTGTGGGGTCTGGTGTTATGTCTCAGTGATGAAGAAAATAACTGAGACACGGAAGAGCTGGTTCCTTTCCTGCACTAGGGTCAGCCAGTCATGGAGAGGTAGGAGTGGAGAACAAGTTTCTGTCCATCTCTATATGCCATCTGTCCTCACCCCCCACCACCATCTCCCTTCAACAAAACACAGGAACAGACCCAACCAGGAATGGAAAATTCTAATTGGATTGGAGAAAGTGCAGGAGACCTTAGGAGACAATGATTTGCACGGAGCTCTAAGAAGTGGGATGTGACTAGGTAAATGGGGTCACAGTGGTGGGGGACAGAGGCCACTCACCGACAGCATGATTTAATCCTCCATTTTACACATCAGATAGATTATTGACAGACAACACATGCACAGGTGCATTGATAGATGAAAAATGACTATGAGAATAGATGATTGACAGATAAATAATTGATCAATAGAAAATAGATGACAAATGATGAATAGATGTTAGATAGATTACATAGATGACAGATAGATAGATAGATAGATAGATAGATAGATAGATAGATAGGCAGGCAGGCAGAAGGATGAATAGATGGATGGATGCCTGGCTCTGTGCCAGATGCCAGAGATGCAGTAATGGGTTAAGCGTGCTCCTTTCAACCAGTGAGACAGACAAGCAAGCAATTAATTAAAATTCAGCATAGTGAGAGCTATGAGAGCTATCAGCTACTCAGTGTGACTAGACAGATGCACAAATTGTTGTGAGACCACAGAGGAGGGGACTATTAATTCAGGTGGGAAAGGAGATAAGAAAGGATGTGGAAAAGACATTGTCACAAGAGTGACATTTGAACTGATTATCCCGAAGAAGGTCGCCAATAGTTCAGCACGCGCAGGGAAAACTGTGCCAGGCAGAGGAAGCAGACCATGGCAAAGCATGAAGGTAAGGGTGACACACAGAAGGACCAAGCAGAGAGAAAGCACCAGTGAGATCAGGCCCAGGAGGATGCAGTAGATGGGCAGCTGCAATGTCTGGGAAAACCTCCGAGCTAGAAAAGGGCATGCTGAATGCTTTGTAAAAGGTGCCTAGTTTAGGGGAGTGTTTCTAAATTGAAAGGCTGGGAGACTGGGGAAGCCACTTAGAGAAACAGAGTAGCTGAGAAAAGATACGATATGGAAAAGAAATAGTAAAGAAGGGAGAAGGAGGAGAAGGAGAAAGAAGAAGGAGAGGGAGGGAGAGGGGGAGAGAGAGAGGAAAATCAGATGGCTTGTCTTTATAAAAATCAGGTGAACTCAACTGGTAACTATGTGGTTGTTAGTGGCTGTACCAGCATACTGGAAGGAAGGCAGGGAGGGAAGGAGGGAAGGAGGGGAAAACGATGCTTGTTGGCCAACTGAAGAGTTAACTACAAATGAATGGGTGGCCCCAATGTAGGAAAAGAACCTAGTCATCTATGTATTAGTTCCTGTCTTCATTGATGAGTATCACACACCCATGATCCAATCACCTCCCCAAAACGCCACCTATGAGTTCATGAAGCTTTAGGGAACATCTAGATATAAACCACAAGACTCTGTAAGGAGATTTGGGAAAATAGAAACCTCCCAGATTTAAAGAGAAGATAATTTTCCACCTGAGATATAGAGACCTTATTAATAATACTAATGATGATGGCAAAAGTTTGCATTTGAAGATAACTCTAACTTTACAAAGAATAACTGCATATTTTACTCTATTTAAGTGTCATAAGCTAGACCCTGTCTCAAAAACCAAAATCTTTTTGAAAAAGATGTTTGTATTTAATTCATTTTGAAGTTCCTTGGTTAAAACCCCAACACCAAAGGGGAGTTGAGGGGACCTAGAAATGTGAAACAGCACCCTGTAATTACCTCTGCTAGGAGCTGTACAGCCGCAGTGACAGACTTTCCTAACTGGCATTCAGTGTACCCCACAAACTCCCTGTTGCTCAAGGGAGAGTGATGACAAAAATGGAGTTGGGACTGGGAGCTATTAGTTGTCCAGCACTTGCCTAGCAGGAGCATGTGACATGGATGCTGTCCTGAGGAATCTGGGGTGTTGGCGGACTGTGTCACAAGTCCCTACCCATAGCAAATGTCTGACCCACACAGGCGCCAAGTGGGTCTGCAGGAGCAGAGAGGGAGGGAGTATAGTGGTTAGGGAAATGCAGAGAAGGACAGAGGAAGGGCACCCACCCCAGCCGCACTGCCAGTGAGCCTGCCAGGATTGAGACTTGGCAGAAGGAATGGGGCGCTGCGGGGAGCACCCAGCCTCGGGGAAGGTGGTGGGTCTTTACTCACTGGGGAAGCTTGCAGGTAGAGGAGGCCTAGAAGACAGCATTGGGAAATGAAGAGTTCATTTAGTTCTCTTTCACTCCTCTATTCCATCTATCTGAAACTCTTCCTATGCTTGAAAGTTTCAAAGACAAAGATGAACCGGTCAGAGGCCACCAGTCCTCATGCCCTGGAAAAGACAAATCCATAGCTTGGGCCACAGGCCTTCTGCTGAGCCCGAGTGTCTTTCTGCCCATCCTGGCAACCTTCCCCTCTGCCTGCATTCCCAGCTCTCCTGGCCTAATTGGAAAGGATCCCTGTCTCCTCTACCCCAAAGAAATAAGGCCGTCTGTGTGATGTTAGTCAAGTCAAAAACCCCTCTGAGCTAAAATTTCTTTGCCTACAGAACAAATGTAATAATTCTAGGACTTTTAAGAAGTGAAATTAAATGCAAACCATCACCCATTTCTATATCTGCTAAAGGTACATATAAGCTGGGGAGACAGTTCAGTGGCTTAAGTGCCTGCCTGGCAAGCATAAGGTCTGAGTTCAATCTCTGGTACACACACACACACACACACACACACACACACACACACACACGGAAAATACAATTACATTAAGCTGACTTTTTTATTTTCTTCTTTTGACTATGGAAAAAAAAGTTTTTAAAAAAATGTTAGCCAGATTCAGTGGTACTCACTTATAACCCTAGCTACTCAAGAGGCAGAGGCAGAAAGATTTCTACAGCCTAGCTCAAGCCTCCTCTACCTCATCCCCTGAGGTGCCCCTGTTCCTTCTGCCAACATAAGTAATCCTTGATTCAAAACTAATTTTCTGCTAGGTGTGGTGGCACATGCCTATAACACCAGCAGTTGGGAAGCTGAGGCAGGAGGATCATACTGAGTTCAAGGACAGTCTAGGCTCCATAGTGAGGACCCACACAGTGAAACCCTGTCTGAAAAAAAAAAAATTAACATTTGAGATTATTAAGCTTATTGTCAACTTGATTGGCTTGGGAGCTATCCAAGAGGGTTAGTAAAACACATTTCTGAGTGTGTCCAGGTGGGAAATGGAGGCACAACCTTGAATATTTCAGCTGGTCCCTCACTCCTTCCTCTCTGGCACTGCTCCTCCGCTCTGCTTCCTAGCTGCCCTAGCAACTGTATTCCCACACACTTTTCAGCCATGATTTTCTTGCGTGGGGCCATTTAACAATGGATTCAAACTTCTGAATCCATAAGCCAAATAAGTCATTTCCTCCTTTAAGTCACGGGTGTCAGGTATTTGGTTCCAGCTATGGAAAAGCTAATACAGTGGGAAAGCTACACATGTTTAAAAACAATATTTAGGGAGTAAAGCTGTATAATTCAGTGGTAGATCACTTGCCTAATATGTGTTAAACCCTCCCAGCATCATAAACACACACACACACATAATGCTTTTACAGTAAGTATTACATATCTAATAATATAAGAAAGCAAAAGTTTGAAAAGCTAAGTTATACCTAGAAGCTGACAAAAATGAGTACTTAACATAAAAGCCAGTAATGTACCTAGAGTGCCAGCCACACATGAGGCTGAGGTTGGATAATCATGAATGTAAGGCCAGGCTAGAGAATGTAGGGAGTGTGATCTCAAAAAAAAGATCAACAAAATAAGATCGTAAGTGATATTTCCTATTTTGTTACTTCTTGTGAAGATTTTTTGATGAGGATTATTATTACTATTACTATGTAATCATTGATTTTGGATTATTATCTCTATGACAGATAAAGAATTCGAGGCTCAGGAATATTAAGCAAGTTACCCACACACGTGAGCAGTAAGTGGCACGACTAGCACCCAAACCTTTTGTATGCAAGGCTAATAGCCTTTATATTACAAAACACACTTTTATATGATACCTTCCTGATAGTCACTGTCATACTTTTCTGTGATTGAGATCAAATCCAGCATGCAAGTCAACTGGATTTCTACCACTGAGCTACACCACCAGACTCTTCTATTTAATTATTAATTATTGCATGTGTCCAGTTGTCACATATCCAAATACAGTAAAACATCAGCTGTCTAGACCCTTTGCTTAATGTGTTATTTGAGATAGAAGAACTTTTAGGTAACCATAGGCCTAAGGGTCAACTTTGATCATTCTTAAAAATTGCTCTTCAAAAGTATGAAACTTTCTTTAATTCTTAAGTCAGGATATATAGAAAGTAATGTAACTATTTCCTGATGCCTAAGGCCAGCTCTTCTCATGCCCACTCAGCCAGAGCATGTACACCTCCTCCCAGCTTTCCTCTGGCTTATGTCTAGATATCCCTCCAAAACCTCATGCACTCATAGCTGGGGCTTTTCAGAGGTGGCTGGATGTGTGACTATGAACCAAGAGTGTGTGATATCTGGATTAGTTCCCCAGTTGGTTTAGCATAGTGATGAGTATTGCCAAATGGACTTATTGAAGAGGAAAGCCTCTCCCTGGGTGGAGGTGGCATTACTTAATAGGCTTGTACCCTGGATAGAATAAAAGGAACAGAGGGAAGGCAGGCTCACTGCTTCCTGCCTGCCCTGCCATGGAATGTTTCTCCTCCATCACACCCCTCTGCCATGCTTCCCTCCCTTGGAACTAACATACCATGGACTGAAGTCTACAAACTAAACTGTGAGCCAAAATAAACCTTCCCTCTTTAACTTGTGCCACACCTTCCAAGCCCAGAGAAGAGTGTCACAGCACAGGTGCCACCCCTAGGGAGCTGAGGATCCAGAGAAAGCAAGCACCTGCTGTCCACTAGAACCTTTCTAGAACCTTCCATAGGCTACTGCAGTGCCACAGCGACATTCTGCATCCCTTTGTTCCCACCTCCCAGCTCTGGCTACCTCTTACAGCACTCACAGACCCCCAGCCCTTTCTATACCATCCTCCACCCCTGCCATTTCCAGTTCTGAGCTTTATACCTTTAGCTCTTTTTTGACAAATGAAAGAAGTATCATGCAAAGGGATGGTGTGGGGGGTGGGGGGTGTTTCCCAACTCACAGCAATAAAATGATACATTGGGGCTCTTCTCTCAAGTCCCTGTTCACAACAGTAGAAGAAACAAGGAATTGGGCAGAAACACCAGAACGGGCCACAGCCTCCTGCCCACTCACCCCATTCTGCCATGGGCCACACGGCAAAGCCCTCTGTGGCCCAGACCTTTTCTCTTTCCTTCTTCAGGGAATTACTGTTGTGGCCTCAAACCCAACCTGGAAAATGTAGCATGCCTGCCCACCTTCTAACCTCACTGCCCACAACTCCTTGGCATAAACCCGGTTTTCCAGGCAAACTAGGCTCCTCACTGATTTCAACACATGTGTGTTTTATGTTTGCCTAACTCAGGATCTTTGCCCATATGACTTCTCCAGAAATGCCCCCATATTTCCTTAAACCCTATGACCTTTCAAATGCCTACTGGAGGCAGGGACTTGACCGAGAACCTACTCTGTGGTACTAGGTGTCAGGATACACACTAGTAAGGTAGGTAGAGTTCCTGCTCAGAAAATAGCCATGAAAAATACACACACAAAGAATGATGAAAAACCTCCTGTGACCCCTCTGGTCATATAGTCTCTTCCTCGGATGCTGCCACCACCACCAGTTGCAGTGTCCACATGAAGCAATCCTCAATAGTTGTCTGTTCCTCCCTTCCCTACTGACTCTACAGACATTCTTCTCCACTTTTAAGGTCTTCAGCTGTTGGCCTCCTCCTCCAAGGGACCTCTCACAGTCCACTGTCCTTAGCACTCACCCTGCTGGGTTAGGTGGGTCTCCCTGTGGGTGACCCTGTGCTGAGCCTCACTGACTTACCATACCAAACTGCAAGCCTGAGACCCTCTGCCTGTAGCCCCATTCCCTTGGGTCAGTGTGCCATACAAAAGCCATCATCCCTATAGGACCACTTCATGACAATGTGAAACCACAATGCATGTGGTGCCCGTGTGCAGGTGCACTGCACTGCTGATTGGATCTGCCTGAAATGCCTCTGCCCTCACTTCACAGACCTTGCTGAACACTTGTGGTGAGCAGTCATTCCTAGGGTCAAAGAAAGATAAATTTTAACGTTTCTATTTGGCTCAAAATTATTATCTCAGGTGGTCCTTTCATATCTTTTCAGCACCTTGTACATGGCTGCTTAACAAAAAAGTTAGTGCCACAGGCAGACACAGCTTCAACCAAAACACCATCTCTCAAGCTGTAGCTATAGCTTGGTGGCATGGTGCTTCCTTACCATGAGGCCTTGGGTTGCATCCTTGACACCATAAAAAGTCATCGCCATAGTCATCATCATTGTCATCCCTCCCTATTCAGCACCTAAAATTGTTGAGGAATTAGAAAGATGAAAATTTTTAATTAATCACTATTAATCAAACATAATATATAACACCAGAAAACTCAGTGGGGAGAAGGGTTGAATCAGTGTAAGGCATTGCTCAGAAAGAGAACATTTAAAAGGAAGTAAAAGTAAAATCAAATTTTATAACTGTGACAAGCACTGGGGACGTGACAGTATTAGACAAAGAATGAAAAGCCAGTCAGAGATGGAATTGTCTCAGATTCTTTGCTAAATGGTTCAGGTTTCTTGGAGTATTAGCTCCCCAGCAAAAGTAACAACTCAAACTGTTTCAAAAAGGATGAGTAGGTATCTCAGCTGGTGGGAAGTAAGAGACACTCTTGCTCTGGAGTGGTTGTAAGCATAGTCCACAAGGTAGAATATGATCTTGCTTCACCCTCCTGCATGAAGACTGCACTAGGTCCACAGGCAACTGCAGTATTGTGCACCTGTGTGCAGGCAGCTACCTGCCACACTGAAGACCCACCCTACTCAGCCAGCTGTTCTAAAAGCCACAGTGCCACGTGGGAAGGCAGGCACCATCACCACAACCACCACCCCAAAAGGGCAGTTGTCATGGTGCACCATAGACTTGCATTTTAAACATTCACCTACTAGGTACATATCAGGCATAGTAGGCATCCCATGTCTACAGGGAATGCTCAAGGCTCATCCAAAAGATACTAGACCAGTGGTGCAAAGGTCACAAAAGAGCAGAACACAGACAGAAGGCTTGCTCAGGGATAGAAGAATGCCCTCCTAGTATAGCTTGCAACCAAATACCTGTCCAAGGTGCTGCCACTTTACATGGCTGAATTCAACATCTAAAGATCCACAATTGGGAGAGAAGAGGGACCACTCCCAAAGGCCTTCAGAAAGTTCTCATGCAGGATAGAAAGCTACAGACTATCACAATTAACATTATTAACTGTGACAAATACTGGCTTGGTAGGAGCAGAGAATTCACTGTGCCTTTAGAAAGGAAAGCATCTACTCTGGTGATCATCAAATAACTGAGCTCTGAAGTGTTGCATCACAGGAAAACTTGGTCTCTTAAAACTCACTAGTGACCCCTTTCTCAACTGGGTCTGAGCAGGAAATGCTGAACAAGGTACAGGAGGGAGCCAGCAATAAATCCATGTGTGTCAATCAGCTTTCCATCACTGTAACAAGTATCTGAAATCCTCAACTTATGAGAAGAAAATATTTATTCTGGCTCTTGGTTTAGAGTTACAGTGTGTGGTTAGTTGGCCTTGTTGCTCTGGGCCTGTCATGGCCGGAGCCACCTGTCTCATCCCCAGAATGTAGAAAAGAGAGAAAGAAGGAGCAGGGGCCCCGCCATCCCCTTCAAGGACACATCCGCATGATTGGAAGAGGTCCCACTAGCCCTATTTCTTAGGTGCTACCACTTTCAAATAGAATAACCTAGGAACTACACATTTAACACATGGGCCTTCGAGGGTTATTTCAGATCCTTTCTTGGTTACTCTTCTCTAATTGCTGGGACAAATACCAAACATCCAAAATGAAAGGAAAGGTTTATTTAGCTCACAGTTACTGGAGGTTTCAGTCCATACCTGGCTGGCTCCAAGGCAGGGTAGCACAGGGCAGAGAGCATCCATTCATAATAGCAGCAAGGAGCAGAGTGCAACAGGGAGGAGTAGCAGCCACAATGGCAACAGAGAACAAGTTTGCCTCCCTTAAGTTGCATTAAGGCTGTCCACCCCGGGCTGTGTGTAGTACTCACACCCATAATCCCAATGGATCATGAATTAATCACAAAATCTAGAAGTCTGCCCCATGATGGCATGAGGCTTTGGGGGAACAGCTAGACACAAACCATGACACTAACTAAAGCACAATGCAATCATAAGATCTCTATAGAAAGTTCTTGCCCTCACTCACCCCTAAGATGTAGGAACAGACATCCGCTTACAAGGTGTGATTGTACATCCAGTTCTTCTGATTAAAAGCCAACACTTCTGTGGGTACCACTCACTTGGTGATCAGAACACCACTGCATGTAATGCATGTAGCCTCCCTCACCAAATGAAAGGAAACCCCCAGAGTGGAGGGCAGATGAAGCAAAAACTCTTAGGGACTGCTGAAGCTAAGTGGTGAGTAGACAGGGAGTTCATTGTACTGTTCTCACTACTTCTATGTATGTGTGAAAATGTTCATAGGAAAATAATTTTACCAAGTGGTCTCAAAAGTTCTGGGCTCCTCCTCCTACTTTTAAAACACTGTCAAGGCTTTGAGATTGAAAGGATCATGGGGAGGGAAGCGAGACAGCTCAGTGGTCTAAAGAGCTTGCTTAGGCAAGCTCAGGCAGATGCAGGGGACCACAGTTCGATTCCCGGCACCACATGCCGTGCCAGCTGCACCCTCAGGGTGTGCTGAGCCAGCCTAAATAAATAAATGATCATGGATAACATGAGATTTTAAACCACCCCATTTGTAGCATATGCAAAATAATGATTCCTATGTGATTGCAGAAAAAAGAAAAAAGTTGTGGAGAGGGAAGCAGGAGGGCCCAGCAGGGAGAGTGTGATCCTCTTTAGAGATGGACCAGCTCCCTTCCCTGCTCCATCACAGCCCAGCTCTGGGCCTTGGGAGGTACATGCTGCTGTCTATGCATTGTTCGTTCTTCTAAAATTAGAACACTGTCCCCATAGGCTTGTTTGGAGGCTATAATTACAAAACAGATATTGAGAACTTGGCACATAGTAGGCATTCAAGAAATCTTGACTGTACTTTATCTGTACTTACCAAATAGATACACTCAGGAGAGTCCTTGCTTTACAAAAGAATTCACCACAGGGTCCCTTTAAGCCCTCAGCCCCACGAGTGCACTTTAAATGGGATTGAGTTTGCAGAAATCCATTTACACATGACTTTTCAGAAACGCAGCCAAGGCACTAATGAAAGCAGGCGGATCTCCAGCGAGAGCTCCCCGGGCACACTCTCTCAGCCTCAGATCCTGTCCAGCAGGATTCTCCAAAAGACTGGAGACTAAAAACATCTTCGCTGAAAACCCACAAAGACTCACTGGCTGCCCTCTGGGAAGTCTTTTTTCCATGCATATTTGGGAGGGCTGTGGTGTCTATAGCGATGGGTCCAGGCTTATGAGGACAATAGCAATAGCAGTTGGCTAACAACATTAGCTAACATTTATTGAGGGCTTCCTGTGCGAGAGGCGCTGTTAATTCCCATGCATTATCCTGCACAAGGCAACAGAAGCTAATGTCTGTATAACAAGCACTTGCAGATGAAAGAAGTACCCATATTCCTCATAAAAATCTCACACTGTATTATCTTTCTCACTGATGTTCAGATAGAAACGTTGAGGCACGGGGTAGATAAGTCATTTGCCCAAGGTTGCCCAACTGTACATGATGGGTTCATTAAAATAGGTCTGGCTCTGACGCCCACCCCTCTACAGACCCACAGCTCGGCGGCGTCCCATCCCCCTACCACCAGCAGCTCCAACAGAGACAGGGCTTCAGACAGTCCCTGAGGAAGACGCTGCCCCTCCCGCTGTCCTTTCCCTGTCTCACTTAGTCCTCTACAAGCTGTTGTCAATTGCACTAAAGTATTTACAGCAACCAGCAACCGCTGACACCTCTGCCCACGTGGGCTATAATTTGATGCTCAAGTTGTTAAACAGCCGCTTTCGAGCGCTGCACTCTTCATACATGAGTGTCTCTCCCAAGAGCCAGGCTGGCCGTCTCTCTGCCACTCCTGCTGCCCGCATACCTCTCCTGCTGGCCCCAGGCGTGTGCACATGTGCACATATCCCAAACACCCACTGATGGTGCCACACACAGTCACCATCACAAAAGGATCTCAGCTGTCTGTTGAGCACACAGCCACCAACTCACATGACATGTGCCACACACACACACGCAGCCTCACCCCATTCAACACACCTCAAGTCCTCAACATACAAGACATCACAAAGAGAATAGCTGGGGATACTCTGTGCAAAGCACATGCACCATTAAGTGACTACTGGTAATTAATGCCCAAATATATCTCCAGGACATACACTCACCTGTGTAATAATTTGTCAGAAAATTGTCCACCTGCTTGGCTCTGGATAATCAGAATATAGTTTTCCATGTGCTAATGTTAAATGCAGCTGTCACTGGATGCATTCATACCTGCATGTGTTTCCATGCTGGTGATCTGCCTAAACCCCTGAGCTCAGTATCACGCGGCGGGGCTGTGTATAGCGTTGGGTGGGGGACCATGGTGTGCAAACTAGCTGCCTGTGTGGCTCTTTGTATAATGTAGACCCAGCCCTTTGACTGTTGCCAGCCCTCTCCCCCAGGGAGTCTTTGCTGAGTTGGACGGCCTTCTGCATAACAATGTAAGAGCAAACACATCCCCAGCCCCAGAAACTCAATCTCCATGCCATCCTTGGTAATGTAGCAATGGGAGTGCTTCAGAAAAAGATGGAGAGTGATGGGCACAAGGGCTATGCCAGCAAAAGGAGAAACTATGGCTCATCCACCCAGGACAGAATAGATCTAAGGACAGTGCTTTCACTGTAAAGATGGCCCAGAGCATTGAATCTGATCTGTTAGGGTCTGAGAAGGATGCAGTTCTCAAGCCCCTTTAGGTCCCTTTGGGTCCCTTGGGCTGTAAGGATAGAGACCATTGATAGTCCCCTCTAGTGGTGCTGAGGGAGGGATGCCTGGGAGGCTCCACATAGTGCTTGCAACTGAGTGAGTGAACTGAGAAGGAGCCCCTCGGAGCTGCCTTCCTACAGAGGTTTGAGCCTGCAGCACACAGAGATTCAGACACAGCACAGGAACAGGCTAGAAAAAGAAACCAAAAAAGAGAGAAGCAGACAAAATGAAGGTGAGAAAGAATGTCCTGATAGGATGGATGAGAGGACAAGCAGAGGCCCAAAGGCCCCAAGACTGCAGCAGAGATAAAGGAGAGGCACTGCCTCTTGCAGCAGAACTGCAGAGCTGCTGCCTCAGGGATGAAAGGGCTCCAGACCAGAGGATCTCTCCGGCAGCATTAGCAAGCCACATGAACAGTGGTCCTGTCCTCTGGCCCTCTAAATGGCTACAAGGCCTCAAGGAAATGCCCCTCAGTCCCCGATGGCAGAGCAGGGGAAAAGATGGCACACTTTCCCACAAGACATTGCCAAAGGACTCCAGAGGGAAGAAAAGGCAAATCTGAGCATGGGTAGGAGAGCGGCCACCTGGACCCACAGATGCAGAAGCCTGGCATTCAAGCCTGGATGCTGCTACTGAGGGTGTGAAGCTGCAGCAGCAGGGGCTTCTAGGGAAGTGAGCCCTGGGCACACCCACACTGGGAGCACTGTCTAACAATGTCCATGAGCCTCCTCACTGCATCAAGACAAGGGGAGAGGTCACAGCACAGGGTGGAATGACGGTGGGCAGTGCTCTGCCAGTGTAGTGATGTCACCACCATTGTTCTACATGCACCTCTGTGTGCCCTGCCTCATCCCACTCAGGATTATGGGGACTGAGAGGCCAAGATTCCTAAAGGCGTGGCCAGCGGAGTGAAGACAGAGGCAGTGAGAGGGCAAGAGACCTCCAGGGCAGGAAGGCCATTTACCCAGGCTTTAACATTTATTCACTAAGCACCTAGTGTGTGGCAGTGCTGTCTGGTTCAAGTTCTGTTACGATAAGTGCACACAGGCATCTTTGTCCACAGTGAGCTTCAACATACAGCCACTCACCTCTCCACCTTTGCACACGTTTGTGGGAGCCTTGCTCGTGCACTCATGTGCCTCCACTCCAAAAGAAAGGGCATTCCCGGTAGAAGCTGGTGAGGAGAGAGGAGCCAGGGGAAGGGGATGCAGCAGTAGAGACCCTGTGTTTGCTGAGTCAAGGCTATTCTGAGTGGCTCCTCTGCAGAACTGAGACATGGTGGGAGGTGAAAAGGAAGAGAGAATAGTGCTTGACTCCAGGAGGCACTCAGCACAGACAGAAGCCCAGGTGTTTCTGTGCATCCATATATATGTGACATAAAGTACCATCTCTGTCTTCCTCTCTCTGATTTCCAAAATGTGGGCAGGATGCCTCTGTGTTGCCCAACAAAGCTACACGCAGCCTCTCAACTAGAGCTTTAGACACTGGATGGAACAGAAGACTCAAGCTTTGATGGTCATGCAGTCAATAATCCACACCCCTTTCCTCCTGCAGGTACAGCTAAGCTGTCCCCCTTTGGTCCCCTACAGTCAGTGAGCCATGGGACTGGGTCTGCACAAGAAGTGTGGTCAGAAGTGCTATTTGCCACCTGTAAGCCTAGCTTTGAAAAACCATCTCCCAAGGCTAGGGAGATACCTCAGTGGCATAAGCACCTACCCAGCAAGGACAAGGTCTGGAGTTCGATCCCCAGTACCACAAAAAGGAAGAAAGAAAAGAAGGAAGGAAGGAAGGAAGGAAGGAAGGAAGGAAGGAAGGAAGGAAG